>CAUYON010098059.1:0-17862 GCA_963573935.1 Arctocebus calabarensis | reverse complement strand
CACACTTACGGTGCATCTTACAAGGGTACAAGTGAAAATTACTAAATGTAGAATATAAATGTTTTCATATAGTGATTAAAAGGCCATGAAGGCTATGTTAAATAGTTCAATGAAAATATTTCGGATTGTATATAAAGTCAGCACATTGTGCCCCGTGATTGCACCAATGTGCACAATTATGATTTAATAAAAATTAAAAAAAAAAAGAAAGAAAACATTCCTCCCTCAAAGCATGCGTAATTCATCAGAGTTTAGAGCAGTTCTTCTTCAGACCTTTGTCACTGGGTTGCTTTGATTACATAGGCAGCATCTGCAGTTATAAAGTGAAGTGCATTTTATATTGCTATATAAATGGATGTTTTAAATCTCTCCCTAGGTGAGCGAATCCAACATACTTTACTTTCAGCCCAACTGGCATGCTTCCAAAATTGTACTTTCAGACGCCGCAAAGGCACCTCCTTTCTGGTGCTTCACTGTCTAAGCAGAAGCCCTTTTTAACCCTTGCGGAGAGAGGGGAAGGGATATGAAGTCAGTTTCAGCAGTGCAGGGTGGGGGGAGGTATTCTTTCTTCCCACTGCTTACCTCGTTGACCTTCTGAACAGGAGAAAGCAGCTCTTCACTGGGTGGAGGACAGGACACAAAGTCACGTGAGTGTTTATTTCTCCATTCTCCCGTGGTGGTCCTAGGAATGGCACATAACCAGTACTCTTCTGGATGCACAGACACGGTTAATTCATCACTAGTACCACTGCAGATGCCCAGAGGAAAGTTAATTCATCGCAGACGACGAATGCCTTAGGGTATTAGGGAATAATTCTTTATCAGAACTGCAGCAGAGAAAGACTGAGTCAGACCTTGGCGCTTCCTCATCTTGTTGATTTGAGTACTTTATTATCTATTAAAGAAGGAAGGTAAATTATCACTCTGGTCATGGATAAGAATGCAAATCACACACACAAATATACGTATATAGGTGTGTGTATATGACACGTAATTTGTACAGTACATATATTCAATATATGTAATATAAATTTAATGTCTACCCTCTATTATGTATTTGTATAGGTATGTGTATTTGTAGAATTTATATACACACACATATATAGTTCAGGAAGAAATGAGTAGAGCAGCCTCCCACTCACGGAGGAGAGGAAACCCCTCGGTGCTCATGGACCCCTTGGAGATGGCAGACACTGCTGACGAGGAGCATCCCAGCATCCCGGTGTGAGCAGAGAATAGCAGTGTAGGCGGCTTTAGACACAAGCCCTGACCCTGTCTTTGAACTCCAGGTCTGTACAGAGAAGGGCAGGTGCTTTCCCCGTGGACGGCATCTGTAGGCATCTGCCTTGGGGGCAGTGGCAGGGTCTCCACTCTGCCAGGAGGAGAGCCAGATGGGTCCTGGAGAGAAGTACTTCCCTGCCTCCTTCCCGCTTCTAGCTGGGAAGAGACACCCGCTATTCCACCAGCGGCTAACCGTGAGCAGTGGCTTTGGACCTGCTCCTGCTATTTGACCACGAGGTGCCTGAAAAGATTCCTTCTATGTATCTCCAACTTCCATGCCTTAGAACGAGAGCTCTGGAGGAGAGTAGAAAGCCACGGAGTCTTCTGATGAAGTACCAGGAGGTGCCAGAGCTACCAAGCAGACAGATGGCATTTCCTCTGCAGCTGGCCCTGGCTAAGCAGCAGAGAATTCAGAGACTGTATAAAAGTCAGATATACAGGCGGGACAGGGTTAGAAGGATCTTCCTCCCTTTCCCATGACGCTCACATACTAACTCTCCCTCTCCCCTGCGCATGGGCCCTAGGTGAGTTGGAGAACTTGGGCTTACGTAATGCCTTCCGTCTGGTTACCTCAAAACACTTTCTTGAAGAGAATTTCTGCAAAGAAGAGGGAGAGAGATGAGAGGAAAATCAAATCAGAACTGGGCTCCACCCCAGCTTCTCCCTGATTTTCTAACCTGCTGAGAAGCGGTCTGTCGGGTCAGTTCCCACCTGGGCACCACCACCTGGGTGCGTGTGTCCCCCCTCTCTTTACTGACCGCTTCCCCAGAGGTGACGGCAAAGTCAGCATTCAAAGGACTCACTCAGGGACTGCACTGTGAGATTTGGACTCACTGAAGGTAGTTTGGGAATCAGGTTTTCAAAGCTGATTTTTCATTACAAAGGAGATGGGAAGTTGGGAATTAAGTGGGAACAAACAAACTGGCAAGAATGTGTATTGTAACCAGTAAATCAAACAAACAGTGAGTCGTTTGCTTCCCCACAGCTTCCCTGTGGCAGCTGCCCACGGACTTTGCCACATGTTTACATTTGTGATGACAAATGGGTTTAGAAACGTCACCTGACGGAGAGTAGAGTCACTACATTCCTCCCTGTCCCTACAAGCTGACCTGTGGGTTAGACTTGGGGGGTGGGGGGGAAGGATTTTATTACTAAACAGTAAAACATCCCATGGTTAATTATTTAATTCTTCTTTTTCCTTTTAAATTAAAATTAAACTGACCTCTATCACATGGCCATGGCCTAGGAAAAGATAAAATTGACCTTTTATTTGGATGGTATTGATGCAGGTACCTAGGGCCGAACACAGACTCCATTTTCTGGGCCCAAACACGCTCATAAACCAGCTCAATGTTCCATCCAAGCTGCCACTCCTGGGAAGAGACAGAATGCCCCAAACAGGATGGCATTCCTGCACAGGGGTAGTTTTAAAATTAATTTCACCCCATAGATCTCTAGTGCCAAACAGTCGTGACGTATTTCAGGCATACATTCAATCTCCCCAAAGCCCCCTCCTGCAGGGTGGGAAAAGCTGTCTGTAATCCCCTAGACACAAAGCCAAAACAGGCTGCCTGCTCAGGACGCCCTCTGCGGTGCTGGAGGCTTTGTGTTCCTTCTCCTCTTACGCATCAGCACAGTCTTATCGTTTTTCTTACCTGTGGTGTCCATAAATTCAGTCTTTGCATTTCTAAGACTGAGGACCTAGCAGAGAGATTCTAGTAGGAGTATTGATGTGAAATATTTGCTTCATCACAAAATAAACTCAGAGGACAGTTTGCAATTAGGTCAAACACCACCACCCAAGTGAATGAGTAATAGTCTCTTACCCTATGCTTGCATCCTTTTTCTTCAGGCTTAAATTCTCCATAAAAGAAAAAAAAAAAAAAAAAGAGAGAAAGGAAAATGATTTCCAAAAGGTAGTATGAAAATAATGTCAAACTTTCCTTGACCAAATTGCTAGTGGTAGTGAGTGTATCTGTGGGTGGGAAATACAGCATTTGTTAACTTGATTCATTATTTTAATACATATCACATGCCCAGTCCTGCAGGCGCAGGGCAAGCAAAATGGTCTGAGAAGGTCGTGGGTCATAAACCCAGAGAGTGATAGGACCTAGGCAGCTATCACATAGTTGTGACCTTGACTAAGTCAAACAGCAGAATCCTTGCTCTGTCTAAAGTTGTCATCAAGACCTGCTGGGGGCTGCCAACTTTCCATCCCTGAATCATGGGGGAGGAAGTCACCTGTTAGGAAGAGAGAGCCTTGGAGAGTGAGTAGGGTTCAGTAAAAAAGAAAGCACAGTAAAGGCCATGCAACAATTTCACAGACAGAAGTTTGGAATGTGGGGAGAGAGGAATCTGTGTGAACGGGATGTGAGAAGTTAAGGTTTTATTTAGAGCTCTCTAACCTGTTCTTTTCCCAGAGTACCATGTCAGAAATGGCACTACCTTTCCTCCCTTTCTGCTGGCCAAGACCTAGGAAAACCGTCATTCTTAACTCCCCTTTTCTCTCAGACCCCAGGGAATGTTCAGATTTTTTAGGAACTGAATCGTATAGTATGCACTGGTGGAGAAGGAGAGAGGATCTCAGTAGGAAAAAAGCTACAGAACTAGGTATAAAAACGTACATTGATTTTGGATGGGGTAGTGCAGGCGGCAGGCCCTGGAACTTAAGCTTTATAGACACCCACTTCTACAAACCCCACATCAAAGCCATTATTGGAATTGTTGCTTCTACCTTCAAAAACACATGTCCAAAATCCAACCATTCCTCCCAACAGTCACAGCTTCCCCTCTGTACTAAGCCGCCAATTCCAGCTCTTGTTCTGCTGCAGTGTATTCCAAACATGTCAAGCAGAATGATCCTTTCAAAATCTAAATCCAATCATGCCATCCCTTTCCTTAAAATTCTTTAATGGCTATTCATCACACATAGAGTAAAATCTGAAGTTCTTCCTACAGATTCCTGTGGGCTCCAAGGTCCTGATATGCAGCCCCTGCTGACTTCTCAGACATTTTTTTCTGCTCTTTTCACTATTTATTCCACCCCAGCCACATTGTTTGGCTTCCTTGCCACTCCTTTAATAAGGCCTTTGCATTCGCTGTTCCCTCCACCTGTAATATCTTTGCCCAAAATATTTGCATGTCTCTCCCCCTTACTTTATTCAGCCTTTGCTCAGATGCCACCTTCTGATCACCCCCTTAACTCTATCCCCTTATTTGATTTGCTTTTCCTTTATTTCGTTTATCACTACTTGATTATTATATAGTCATTTCTTACTGCCTATTTCTCCCACCATAATGTTAACTCGATGAAGCAAGGACATTTATCTGTTCTACTCACTTCTGTTTCCTCAACGTCTGGCATAAGACCTAGAATTGAGACAGTGTAATCCTTGCCTGGAGGAAAATGGCATCCTTCAAGTCCTCTATAATTTTCAAAAACAATGTCCAGAGTTTCATTAAAAAATTAAAAATTCCAGGTGTGACAAGAAACAGGACCAAAAATTAGAAGGATAAAAATAGATCTACAGATAACTCAGTTATTAGGAATTTATCAGACACAAACTTTGTATTAAGCATAATTAATATGTTCAAGAAAATAGATGACAAGATAGAGATTTTTAACCAAAGAACCTAAATCTATACAAGGGATACAATACAGATTCTAGAACTAAAAATTTAATAATTGAAATTAAGAAGTAGATGAATATGTAGTATATTAGACTCAACCAAAGACAGGATTATTATACTGAAAAAATATATTGGTAAAAAATATAGAGGCTGAGGCATGGAAAACAAAAGGGATGGGACATAACAAAATATAGTGAATAAATGGGACATAGAGAAACATATAGCATGTGGTAAAAGGCCTAAACTAGTACAATTACACTCTTAGAAGGAGAAAAGAGCAAGAATAGGATAGAAACAATAGTTGAAGAAATAACAGCAAGAAATTTTTAACAGTAGTAAAAGACAATAAACTATTAATTCAACAAACTCTTCAAACCTGAAATGGAATAAATACAGAGAAAACCACAACTAGGCACATCATAGTGACCGAGCTAAAAATGACAAAAAGAAAACCTTAAAAACTGAAAGGAAAGGAAACCAGAAAAAAAACACTACCTTCAAGAAAACAACAGGAAGACTGAGATTAATTCCCGAGAAATCTGTTGGCTATTGGGAGGCAATGTAATGACACTGGTAAAGTGTGAGAGAGAACAATTGCCAACCTAGAAATCTATACCGAGCAAAGATATTCTTCAAAAATGAAGTCAAGGCAGTAATTTCCAGATAAAATATGAGAGAACCTGTCACTAGCACTAAAAGAAATGTTAAATTATTATTCAGGCAAAGGGAAAATTATTTTAGACAGATTCACAGAAATGTAGAAAGGGATGATGAACAATGGCAAGTTTATACATAAAATGAATATTGTCTCTACGAAGAATAATGTTTTGTGACATCTGAAATATGTGAAGGAGTAAAATGCATTAACAATGATAACAATGAGGTGGGAGGAAGATAAATGGATTTGAAGTATTCTACTATCTTGTCAATATCTGGAAAGCAATAAAAACAAACTGCAGTAGTAACCCTTTATTCATCAGGGATATGTCAAGATCTTGAACTTTGGGGCCACTACTAAGCAAAATAAGGGTAACTGGAACACCAGCAAGCACAAGCATGGACATATCACAGTAGTCAATCTGATACCGTAACTGTGAGACGTCAAGGAGGCTTGGTGTAATTATGGAAGTCATCCCTAGAATAGTATTTATAACACACACACCAGTAAATACCAGGGGAAAAAATAGAAAAATGAAATTTTACTCAATCCAAAATAAGTAAAGAAAGGGGAGAAAATGAAACATTGGGCAAATGGGGCAATTAAAAAAAGAAAAGAGTAAGGCAAAAATTTGGTGCCAACATGTCTTTATTAAAGGACAAAGTAATCATATGATGCTTACAAGAGACACACCTTCAACACAAAGAACGAGAAAAGTTAGAAGTAAAAGAATGAAAAAAGTATTTACCATGTACACACTACCCCAAAGCTGGTGTAGTTGTATGAGTATGAGACAAAGTCAACATTAAGGCAAGGATATTACTTAGGTAAAGAGGTTGTACTAGTTATCAATTTCTCTCCATCTGTATATGTTGGACATACACAACTATATAGTCCATATATATGTTGGACTATAATGGACAGAACACCTTTATGCATTTCTCCTTAGATAAACATGATGGTAATCAATCAGGCTTTGTCAGTAGACAGTGCCAGAGGAGCTTTGCAGGAGGAAAGGCCTCTCCTGCTGCTTCTGGTGGCCCCATGACCAGGAGAACAGTTGGCAGAGCTCTGCCCAGCTAAGAGCCCAGAACACGTGGTCTGCTGGTGACTTTGAACCTTGCCCTGGCCTGGGGAGATAACCTTTCTGTGACCTCTTGATATGCAAACTGGAACCAGGAAAGCCTCCAGCTCACATTTCAGCTCCCTTTGTAGGTCAACAGGCAGGTCTATGGCCTAGAAGTTTTCCTTCTTTTCTTTTTGTTCTTGTATGAAACGTTTTAATGAATCGTAGATCATTGACCATTGCAGACTTAATATTTTTTCTTTCCTCTGTAAAACCAGATAATTAGGGGCACAAGTACAAGAGGGACTCTACCTAACAAATTCAAATATTGTGACCTAGTTGCTGGTACCCTCTTCACAATAACCTGAAATTAAAAAAAAATAAAGCCAGATACTTAAAACAGCCTATCTCAAATGGGACAGAAGACCATAGTATGAAAAAGAATAACAGTAAAGTTTGCTTCCAGTAGAGGGTTTCTATCTAGGTCCCCCTCCCTCCTCACAGCCACACAAACTGTTGCTAATCTCCCAACTGGACCTGTGCTCCAAAAGGTTGCTTCCTTCTCATAGACCAGCTCTCCCTGGGGCAAACCAATGAGCTTTCTGCTATCCAAAAGGCTGAACGACTCTTTTTTCAGTGATGTTTAAATGCCTTTCAAGCATGTCTTTTCTTGGGTACTCTACCAGCCTTAGGAAACTGGATAGTTTCCTTACATCTTACAGTCACTCCTATCAGAGGGTGAAAATTCTTTATGAAGCCTGTTAATTATATTAAGCTGCCACTGTTTAATCCACTGATTGACTCAGACTAATACAAAGAAGTAACTTAAAGTGATAAGGGTCCATCAGGAAGCTCTAGCAACTCTAAATGTGTATTCAGCTAATAACGTACCTTTAAATAATATAAATCAAAAATTAAGCTAAAAAGGGTGATTGGCTTATAACCATAGCAGGAGATTTAATGTACCTGTTGGTAATTGATAGGATGAAGAGGAAAGTAGTATCAGTAAGGATATGAAAGATCTGAACAACCCAACTAGTGTATCTACCCTACCTGATCATATGTAGAACACTCCATGTGAAGACAACAGAATATAGCTCTTTTCAAGGCCACACAGCATGTTTATTGAAACTGAGCACGTATTAGGCCATAAAGGATACTACAACAAATTTTAAAGAATTGAAGTCACTTAGACTATGTCCTCTGACCACAGTGAAATTAAGCTAGAAAAAAGTAATTAAAAGAGGATGAGAAAATCCTCAACTATTTTGAAAACCAGCAACACAATTCCAAATTATGTGTTGTTACCCGTGAGGTTTGGGGCTTACTCTAAACAATGCTGCTGCCTTGTTTAGTGTAGCTTAAAATATTTTCTTTTAAGTTATCTTTGGATAGATCTACCCATGAACTTAGCCGTAACAAAAACACAAACTGCTTACTTGTTGCTTTTTTACAATGTCAGACATTATTCAACTAGATCTGTGGTGCCTTTGTCCCTCATTCACAAGTTTGGCACCAAGTGACTTTTGCATATTTCCAAAAATCAAATGTGCGCTTAAAGGATGACGGCTGACTAACATTAAGAATGTCTTTAAGGCTTGGCGCCTGTGGCTCAACGGGCTAAGGTACCACCCACGTACACCTGAACTGGCGGGTTCGAATCCAGCCCTGGCCCGCCAAACAACAATGACGGCTGCAACCAAGAAATGGCTGGGCGTTGTGGCGGGCGCCTATAGTCCCAGTTACTTGGGAGGCAAAGGCAGGAGACTCGCTTGAGCCCAGGAATTGGAGGTTGCTGTGAGCTGTGATGTCACAGCACTCTATCCAGAGTGACAGCTTGAGGCTCTGTCTCAAAAAAAAAAAAAGAATGTCTTTACAATGATCTTCTTTCCCCACTTGGCCTCTCTATCGTGAGTGTTCTTACATGAAAAAGAAGCAAATTTTCCATGTCCAGACTTCTAGATGGCATTGCAATAATGTGAAAATGCTGATAACTCTGTTCAAAATATTCCTAGGGTGAATCCAAAACTTCTTCACATATGCCCTCAAGATGGTGTAAATGTGAGTGGTTTTTCCTAGAACAGAGTTCTGGTCACCTAATCTGACTCCAGCTGTCAGATTTACCAGTAGTCATCTCAATAAATGATTTAAACATATGATATATTCCATTGTATTCTGTATGTTAATATTATCATTCTTAAGCTAGATGATTATTTTTTAAGAAGAGTGGGAAGAATTCTCAATGCATATGTACAAAGGAAACACTAGCCTCTTTGCATTTTTTCTTGGCATTTTTAAATCTCATTTATTCTGATAAAACAATAACCAACATTTGAATACAGTTTTTTACTGTATGCAATTTTTTCCCATATTTATTGGGTACTTGGAAGCACTAAGATATGACAGAAAAACATTACTTATTAAAATACTTTGGTACCAGTTGATAAGTAGCCATTGCTCTGAACCACTGTATCGAAGTGGAACAGATGTATTCTCCAAGTTATTGTCAAACTGTCGCTTTTGGGGGGCTGGGGAGAAGTTTAAGGTTTGTTGACTACTTTGACAAACTTTAAACCCTTTAAATTTTATTTTATTTTGAGACAGAGCCTCAAGCTGTCACCCTGGATAGAGTGCTGTGCCATCACAGCTCACAGCAACCTCCAATTCCTGGGCTCAAGCGAGTCTCTTGCCTCCGCCTCCCAAGTAGCTGGGACTACAGGTGCCCGCCACAATGTCCGGCCATTTTTTAGTTGCAGCCGTCACTGTTGTTTTGGTGGGCCTGGGCTGGATTCGAACCTGTCAGCTCAGGTGTACGTGGCTGATGTCCAATCAGCAGAACCAAACCCTTTAAATTTTAATGAGCATAAGAATCACTCTAGGGGCTCAGCGCCTGTGGCTCAACGAGCTAAGGCGCCAGCCGCGTACACCTGAGCTGGTGGGTTCGAATCCAGCCCTGGCCCGCCAAACAACGACGGCTGCAACCAAAAAATGGCCGGGTGTTGTGGCGGGCGCCTGTAGTCCCAGCTACTTGGGAGGCGGAGGCAGGAGACTCGCTTGAGCCCAGGAATTGGAGGTTGCTGTGAGCTGTGATGCTACCGCACTCTATCCAGGGTGACAGCTTGAAGCCCTGTGTCAAAAAAAAAAAAAAAAAAGAATCACTCAGGGAACTTGTTAAAAATGCAAGATTCCCAGGTCCCACCCACAAAAAATTTGGATTAAATAAATCTAAGGCAGTGCTTAGTAATGTGTATTTTTAATAATCTCTCCCAAGGAATCTTCTGATATAAATGATGAGGTGACCACAAATTCAAAAATATTATCTCAAATGTATCAAGCTGTTTGAGACTCAAATATCTATCTAGCATCACTCGTTTCTCATTCCTTTTTACCATTTTACATAATAAAAAAAAAACGTGCTTTTAAAAATGCGGTGTAGGCCAGGTGCAGTGGCACACACTTGTAACCCTCTCACTTTAGGAGGCTGAGGTGGGAGGATTGTGTGAGGCCAGTTTGAAACCAGGCTGAACACAAGCAAGAGCTGTCTCTACCAAAAATGAGAAAAATTAGCCAGACAAGGGAGTGTGTGTCCAGCTACTTGGAAAGCTGAGACTGAGGGATCACTTCCCCTTCTGCTTCAGAATCCCTACTCTGTCATCAAGGCCTAAAAGATGAATTTTCCAGTGATTAAGGGACTCTCACTTGGCTTAAAAGAAGAGAAATGGAGGAATTTTCTGACGTTAAGGGCACAGAAACACCTGAAAGAAAAAGTTTGTCAAAGAATAATGAAAAGGATTTTCCACAAGTAAAAAGAACATAATCCATCAATGTGGTCAGTGAGGGTCAAGGTCATTATACAGGTATGTTCAGGAGTGGTGTTTACATGTTTGCAGGAATGAAAATGGACTGTAGGCTCTAATTATGTTAAACCACGTCTTTGTCTCCTGCCCTGGGAAAGAGAAGAATCACATGTGGATGAAACCGGGCCCAGCCCCGTCCCGCGGTGCTACTGCTCACGGGAAGTGCCCGGCAGGGGTTGCTGGCAGTCCTTTTGCACAGCGCAGGTTTGGGAACAAATCGGGTATTGTGGCCTGTGCCCAGCTGGCTATTTCTAAGAAATGAAGTATTTCCATGATACAGACTCTGTTCTTAAAGGAAGCTCCCTACTCATTATTCAGATCCATGCACATCCCTGGAACAGGTTCAGCAACAGAGTTCCTGTGCTTTAGGATGGTGAAGTATAAATAATGTTGTAAAGACGAACACCCAGATCATCTCACAATATTGAGACTGTTGCAATGTAGCTGTGAATCAGGTTCCAAGTTGTTGTACCATTTATTGAGAAGGAAAAAAGTATACTTCTTTGCCAATTCATCCCTCAAAGGTCTAATGAATTTAATTGCTCCTATTTTGAGCCTGGCTTCACAGCACAGCCAATTAATCTGGCTATATTTAAAGGACTAGGGGGAGGAGATAGTCAGGGGCAGGAAATCATTAAATCAATGCAAAGGCAACACTCGGAAACACAAAACCGGAAACATCGTTACTTTTTTCAGGAGTCAGCTTTTGAGAGAAGTGACCTGGAGGCCTGAAGTCTCCAGTTCAACCTAAATTTAGGGATGAACAGGGAAGCAATGATATGGAATGAGTGACTTCTGATCTACAGCCCAGAGGGGACAAGAGCCTTTTGCCTTTCTACTCTGTCTCTGAAGTAGACCGTGTCCTGTTCCCCACACCTTCCTCCATAACCTCCCCAAAAGTCCATTAGAGAGGATGGTTTGTGTAAGATGTCAAAGTTTCCTGCAATATTTTTAAATGAAGCTGAACTGCCAATCACTTTCAATCTGTAAAACACTCGAGCCGTGAACTTCTGTACGTACCGCTTCTCCTGTGCCCTCACTTGGCCGTGCTGTCTGGCCATTTGTTCATCTCCTCCTTCCCACTCTCTGACTTCTTTGCGTAAGAGGAGATCGCTCTCCCAGCCCTTTCCACCAGAGCCACTTACACATCTAACTTCTGTTCTCTCTGTCCCAAAGTGATCAAAGGAAAATGTTTCAACTTAGAGAGCTGTGACTGCGCCTTGAGATGTATCACAGCTGCTCTGTGTCTTCATGAAGAGCGCTGGGTTTGAGAAAACCAGACAACCACTGGCGGACACCTTCAGAGCGCTTATTGTATGCCTAGCCTGTTCAGACTTCTTTACCCCTCACTTGAGGCCTGTATTACACCCATTTTACAGAGCAGTAAATCAAGGAGAAGAAAAAATAAGTAACTTGCTCAAGGTCATAGTAGCAAGACTTAGAGCCTAGATTGGGACCCAAGAACTATGTTTACAGACTCTGTATTTGTAGCTTCTATCTAAACGAGATTAACCAACAATGTACACTTGACCCTGTTTCCCCTGGCCAGACCCTAAATGGACCACATGACTTGCATCAAAGGGGAGGCAGAGAACACTGCTGCCATTACTTTGTCAGGAGGATTAGCCTCGCCCCCGCCTAGGAGCCCTCAGATGTGATGTTGTGTGATTCCCATCAGACCCCAGCTCTGGAAAATAGCCCTCATTCTTTCCTGAGACCATGAGACTCTAAAAGAGCAATTGTCACTGAGATGAGTGGCCAGTGATGAGTGGCCTCTTAGAAGAGGAAAGCTTTATTTCTCTTTTGGGTGTTGATTTCTCCTCCATGTGTGTCCGTGGGAAGGAGTTCCTATCTTCTGTCCTGACTCTGTCATCTTGAGCTCGCTTAGTTTCGGTCCCCAAAGCAGAGGAGACCAAGCTCCAGCTCCACCCCTGCTCTGCTTGGGCGGTGGTCTTTCTAAACAGAGAGGAGTTGATACCAGTGGAGAAATTTTCCTCTTATGAGCAAGCAGGAACCTCAACGTCCTGGGTGAGGCAATGGGTGGTGTTTAGCAGAGAGAAAGAAGACACATCTGTTAGGACGTGGTCCCAACGGCTCTTGAGCACACACCTATGACATTCACAGTGGGTAACTAGTCGCCCACTAGGCACCTTCTGGTCCATGCGTTCCCTTTCTTTGATATATCCCAGGATCAGATTCCAAGTGTCAAAATGTGTAACAGGCTGTGACTTAAACTATTATAATCACTTCAGAGATACAAACTCTCAGAAAAAACATTTCTTCTTTCTTTTCCTTCTGCTTTTCTCTTCTCTTCTTTGTCTTCTTCATCCCACACAGTGGAAACTCAGGGCAACTCTGCTATCTGACATAGCAATTCACTTTGCTCTTCTCCTTGGTCTTTTAAGAATAGTTCTGATAGGCTCAGTGCCCATAGTTCAGTGGTTAGGGCATCGTAGCTCAGCCACATACACTGGGGCTGGCAGGTTCAAACCTGGCCCAGGTCTGCTAAACAATAATGACAACTACAACAAAAAAATAGCTAGGCAGGCATCTGTTGTCCCAGCTACTCAGGAGGCGGAAGCAAGAGAATAACTCAAGCCCAAGAGTTTGAGATTGCTGTGAGCTGTGATGTCACTGCACTCTACTGAGGGCAAGATAGTGAGACTATGTCTTAAAAAAAAAGAATAGTTCTGATAATTTTTAAACTTAAACATAAGGCAAAGTTTGCTTATATTTGACAAGTAGAAAACCATTTTTGCAAGAACAAAACCAAATAAAATACATATTTATGTATGCTTATATTAATGTGGCAAAGAAAGATGACAAGAAAACAGCTCAGGCCAGGAATGTTTATGTGTTATCTCAGAAAGGGGACAAGGGAATACATGTAATAGCTGGGGATTGTCAGAGGTGGTTCTTATGTTATTTAGATTTCATTTATTCATGTTTTTATTATTTCATTTGTTAGAGGAAACATTTTATAAATTAAATCAAAATAGGGAAGGAATTTTAAAACAAAAAGTTAGATTGCCACTTTCAGGAAGCTGGAGTAGACATCCTTTTCCCTATTTCTCTTACTAAGTCCAACTAAAAGCCCTAGATATTACATATAAAACAAAAATAAGTAGGCTCTGGCTCAGCACCCATAGCACAGTGGTTATGTCACCAGTCACATACACCGAGGCTGGTGAGTTCAAACCCAGCCTGGGCCAGCTAAATGACAATGACAAACTCAACAAAAGAAAAATAGCCAGGCATTGTGGTGGGCACCTGTAGTCCCAGCTACTTGGGAGGCTGAGGCAAGAGAATCTCTTAAGCCCAAGAGTTAGAAGTTGCTGTGAGCTATGATGGCATGGCACTCTACCAAGGCAGTGAGACTTTCTCAAAAAAAAAAGTAGACTCTTAAAGGTAGAGAGAAAAGGCAGGCCCTCTAGAGACAGCAGGAACCCATGGAACAACTTAGAGTTCAGTGGCCTGGGGGGTTTCTTTTTACTCACATATCTCAGAGTTGGAGCTGAGGAATTCAGCCATCCAGAAAACTCAATGCATGAAGACAAAAAAAGGCCCAGCAAAAGCCCGCTCTCTCTAGCCAAAGGACAAGGAAAAAGACACCCCAGCAAGGCAGAAAACTGTTTTCCTCCACAAACACCACAGAAGACATTGTGGCCTCGCCCCTCACCCACACCAGTGACCGCCTGGAGCTCAGGCTTCCATGCTCACTAGGTTGCAATGAGGTGAGACTTTCATCCCTGCCAGAGCGGAACAAGCTCCTCCCTCTGTGGTGTCTGTGGAGGCCAAGTCGGAAGTCCAGCACTCTACCTTGAAGACACTTCTCCTTCTCCTAGTGGTTATGAGGCTTACCCCCTTCCCAAGGTCGGTGGAGCAGCACCAATGGAACCTCCAACCCTCTCACCAGGAGATCAGTGGAGGCTGAGTGGGGAGCCAGAAGGTCCACCTCTTCTCAGCTGCAATGAGGAGCAGTCCTAGGTACCAACAAAGGCCAAGTGAAGAACCTGAATTTCTAACCCCACCCAGCAGTAACAAGGTAGCAAACCCCCGTCCACTTCTGAAGAAATGTTGGAGAAATCAAAACAAAACAGAAGGATTAAATAAGACCCAAAGCCTCGTTACAAAACACCTCAAATGTCCAAGTCTCAATTGAACCAGGAAGGTTTCCACGTGAATGAAAAAAGTACCAAACATGAGGACAATAGAGATGTTAGAATTCGCTGATAATATTTTAAAACAGCCACCGTAAAAATGTTTCAGCAAGCAATCACAAACATGCCTGAAACAAGTAAGTACCTTGAAGTCTCAGCAAAGACATAAACAATATAAAGAAAAACTAAATGAAAAATTTAAAACTGAAATGTAATTACTTTAAAAATGTAGAGAATGGGCTCACTAGAAGAAAGGGTGGAAAAGAAGAAAGAATTCATGGACTGGAAAACAGAACAATAGAAATTAGCCAATCAGAGCAAGAGAGAAAATAGACTTAAAAATAATATTTGAGCTAATAAAGATCCCAGTTACTCTAATTTAATCACTATGCATATATGCATTATCCAAATATCACTTGTACCCCATAAATATATAATTATTACATGTCAGTTTTTTAAAAGAACAAAAATGAACAGAGCCTTTGTCTCTTGAGTTTTATGAATTATATTTGAGGGTTAAAACAAAAATTATAACACTTGTATGATTCCAAATGTATTAGGGAAAATATTTAACATAATTATAAAGGAAGAAAGGTAAAGTAATGTAAAATTTCTATACTTTACTCAATCTAATAAAATGACAGCATGAATAGACTGCGATGCTATAAATAAGATATTACTCCTACAGCAACCACTAAAAAATCCATTCAAAGAGACACTCTAGGCTGGGTGTTGTGGCTCACATCTATAATCCTAGCACTCTGGCTGGATGGATTGCTTGAGCTCAGGAGTTCAAGACCAGCTTGAGCATGAGTGAGACCCCACCCCTATTAAAAACAGAAAAACTAGCCAGGCCTCATGGCACATGCCTATAGTCCCAGCTACTTGGCAGGTTGAAGTAAGAGGATTGACCAGACCCAAGAGTGTGAGGTTGCTGTGAGCTATGAGACCATTGCACTCTACTCCAGGCACAGAGTGAGACTCTGTCTAAAAAAAAAAAAAACTAGAAACATAGCAAAGTGGAATTCTAAAACTATTCAAGTAACCCATAGGAAGACAGAAGAAGGAAGCAGAAAGAAATCAAAGGAAAAACAGAGAGAACAAAGAGAAAACAAAATATAAAATGGCAGAGTTAGGCCTTAACATATTGATGAGTCCATTAAATGTAAGTAATACATCAACTAAAACACATCAACTAAAAGAGATTAGCAGGATAGATTTAAAAACACGACCCAACTGTATCCTCTCTACAAGAAGCTTACTTCAAGCATGATGATAAATCAGATTGAAAGTAAAAAGAGGTGCTATTCAAACTTTAGTCAAATGAAAGGAAAAGTGACTATATTAATGGCAGATAAAGTAGACTTAGGAGCAAAGAAAATTCTCAGAGACAGAGATATTTTATAACAATAAAAGGTTCGATACACCATGAAGATGTATTAATCCTAAATGTGTGTGCACCAAAAAAAAAAAAAAAAAAGCTGTAAAATACGTGAAGAAAAATTTACAGAATGGAAAAAAGAAATAGACAAACTCACAACTTCCTCCAATCAACAACTTATAAAACAGCTGGACAAAAAATTGACAAGGATTTGAGGAGAACCCAACAACATCAGCATTTAGAGAACACTTAAATTGACAGCAGAGTACTTGGTCTTCTCGAGTGCCCACAGACCACGCACCAGGCTAGCGCATGTCATCAGAGGCTCCCTGATGTGCTCAGGCCCATCCTGAGTCACACAGCAGACCTCAACATGTTGAAAAGGAGTGAAATAATAGAGGATATTCTCTATCCAAAATATCATCAAACTAGAAATCAATACAGGAAGGTCTGCAAACACTTGGAAACTAAGCAACACACTTCTAGATAATCCATGGGTCAAGGAGGAAGTTTCAAAGTATATTTTAAAAATACGTTGACCTGAGCTGGGCACCAGGACACATGCCTATAGTCTCATCTACTTGGGAAGCTGAGGTGGGAAAATTGCTAGAGCCCAAGAGTTTAGTCCAGCCTGGGCAACATAGCAAGACTCTATCTCAACAAAAACCTGCATTGACCTGAAAAAAAGTGGAAATATAATATATATAGGTCACAGCTAAATCCATACCTTAGTAAAGAAAGATCTCAAACTAATAATCTACGATCCCACATCAAGAACCTAGGAAAAGAAGAGTGAACAAACCAAAGCAACCAGAAAGAAAGAAATAATAAAGATATACAATAACTAATCTAGTAAAAAAAAATTGCTTAAGTTTTGGCTAACAAGAAAAACACTTATTGTGAAGAGTGAGATTAACCTGTATCACTGAAGTACTGGGATGAACTTAACCAAATTCTGAGATTTGGGTCTGGCTTCTCAAATTACATACACATTTCTAATTTCTAAAAAAGCTCCAGCATAGAGCCATATGATTAAGGAAACCAATAAGTGCCAGGCAAAAAGCTAAGCTGTTCTGATTTTTTTCACTCTTATTCATGAAGTTCAACATGTTGTTACTATATCTTACTGTGACCCTGCTAAAACGATACCTCCTCAACTCAAGGCCCATCTGTTTTAAATGATACTTAAGTCAAAATAACTATCACACACATTTTTAAGAACTATGATATATAATAAGACTCAGAATAAGCACTGTAAGAAGTAATATGTTAAATCAGAAGTTTATTGAATCTAGCACCTTGGACATTTGAAACATGTTTTCCTATATTTTCTAAAAAACTTTTTTTTAAGTTGCACAATACATAAATATATTCTAATTTTTTTCAGTTCAAACTATATAGAAATATGTAGAAGGAGGTGGTAATCGTGACCAAGAGTTTGATATATGTGTATCCTTTCAGATAATTTTATACCTATTTTATATAAAGACATGCATTTGTATTTACAGATATATGTGTAAAAATAATCATTGAAACTTTTATATATATATATACATATATATTTTTTTATTGTTGGGGATTCATTGAGGGTACAAGAAACCATGTTACACTGGTTGCATTTGTTAGGAAAAGTCCCTCTTACAATCGTGTTTTGCCCCCAAAAGGTGTGGCACACACCAAGACCCCATGACCCCACCCCCCTTACTCCTTCCCTCTCTCTGCTCTTCCTTTCCCCACCCCTCCCTCATTCTTCCTCTCTCTGCTCTCCCCTTCCTTCACCCCCACCGTGTCAATAATTGTCATTAATTGTCCTCATATCAAACTTGAGT
>CAUYON010098057.1:0-53693 GCA_963573935.1 Arctocebus calabarensis | reverse complement strand
TATTCATTTGTTTCCTGGCCAAGGAACCCATACACCTATATATACCCTGAGACTAAAGGCCTAAAGGAGGAGATGGAGAAAGACTGGGAGAGAAACGGAGAGAGCTTCTCTCTCCCCACTAGAATTTTCTCCCTCTAACAGGTGCCTTAATGTTTTCTGTATTCTTTTCTTTCTTTTCTGTGAATAAATTCTGTCTTACAAAAAAAAAGAAAAAGAAAAAGAAAAAATATGGAAGAGGGTCGTAGGGTTGCCCTGGCTTGGGCGGGTTGTCCCCAAAAGAGGTAGTGTTTTCCATTCAGGGCCAAGCCCTTGTCCCTTTATCAGTTTATGCTGAGCTTAACATCCCTACTGATGAGATGGCAAAAGAGAAGAAATAAAACAGTATTGTGTCTTCAGAGGCTATCCAAAAAAAAAAATTCGGATGCAGAATAAAGCCTGTCTAAGTGGGGGTTTCCTCATTGGCAAAATGGGCAGGTTTGAGTAATACTCTCCATGGTTCTTAAAGATCCAGTATTCTGATTTGAAACTCATGAAACAATTTGTCATTATGATTTCTCTTAATATCTCCTTATGACTCTAAAGATTATCAATTTTTTTCTTCCTCTTTGACCATTCAAATATGAATCAAATCTTCACATACTAATAAATCAAATCTAGACTCCATTCTAGAGGTTCGATTTCCTTCATTCCTGCATAGAAACTGGAAATTGATTTTTATGATCTTTCAGCTCCTGAGGTATATTTGCCAAAGAATGGGCAAACTGGATAAACATTCATTCAACCATTTAAGAACACTTATTGATTCCTAGTGTCTTTTATTTTTATTTCCTTCCTTGAAATAATTGAAAGTAAATTATGATCATCAGGACACTACATTTCAGAATATCCCAGCAGGCATCTTCTAAGAAGAATATCTTCTCATATAAGTATAATATTATGATCATACCTTTAAAAAGCAGCAATAATTCAAAAGTATCTTCTAATATACAGACCCACATTTACAGTTCCCCTGTTATTTTCAAAATGAGTTTTATAGATGCTCTGTTTTTCCATTGAGGAGTCAATCAAGGTTCACAAATTGCATTTGGTTGTTATGGCCCTTCATTTTCTTTTAATGTATAACAGCAGTTATCAAAATATGACCCATGGACCAATTCTTGGAATTTTCATGTAGTTCAAGCTAAGAATATATTTTTTTCTTTTTTTGCAGTTTTTGGCAAGGGCCAGGTTTGAACCTGCCACCTCCAGTATATGGGGCCAGCGCCCCAACTCCTTTGAGCCACCGGCACTGCCTTAATTTTTAAAGAGTTATAAGGCCAAAGTAGAAGGACAAAAGAACAAAAAGAAGGAAGAAAGAGGAATATGCAAGAAAGAGCTTATGTAACCCTCAAGCATGAAACATTTACTAATTGCCTGTCACAGAAAAATTTTGACTGACTCCTGGTCTATAACATTGCTCTCAGCTTCTCTGACTTTAGAAAAATTTTTGAATATTCCAGGTCAGTTATCTTAAAGAATGTATTTCACATTTGGATCAATTTAATATATTCATCATATGAGATTCAGGTTAAAGATTGTAGTCTGGAATATCACAAAAATAGGTTGTACTCTTTTTATTATAACTTATCAATCAAGAGGTCTGCATGTCAGGCCATCCCACTATGGGTAGCACGAAGTTTGACCATTTTGTTCAGCTGCTGATTACCAGAAGTCTCTAAAACAGAGTACAATGTTACCATCTGAGTACTATCTGAGTACTGATGGTACTCAAAGTACCATCTGTGTTACGATACTTTAAGATTGAACAACTATCTTATTCCCAAATAAAGATTCTTCAGTAGTATTATCTATCATCCATTACTATCCCTTGCCTAAATCACTTATTGCAACAGGGAGATACAAAATGGTGATTTTCTAATTCTATCATTCATTCTAGATTTATTTTGTGGCATTCATCTGTATAGAAAAGTCTTTCCCCTTCTTTTTTTCTCTTTCTCTTTTTCTCTCTTCTCTATTTCTTTTCCTATGTGTTTTAATCCATTGCTATTAATATTATCACTATTATTTAGATGCCAAATTGTACCTAACCTGCCTGGTAGAACCCTTCAAACAAGCCATTTTTCTCTTTGCCATACTCATTGGGAGTTGAGGACTTCCTTGATTTCTATCACATGGCATCTGAGGCTTACCACGTATATTTTCTGCACCCAGAAGAATCAGCCTTTTTCCAAAAACCTGGTTCCTTTTAGCAGAGAATGCTATTTAGAAACAAGATCTGGGTTCTAGGTGAACCCATTTTTTTCCTTGAGGGTCACAGATTGCAGGCATTTTAGTAGATGGAATTAGGGCAGGGTTGGAGGTTGGGAATGTAGGCAAGTTTCCCCCCAAACTTGATTCCCAAGTTTCAAAGCAAAAAACAAACAAACAAACAAAAAGCAAATGTCATTAAGCTTTAGAATTACTATAAAGTATTTTAACCATGAGTTTACATGTACTCACATGAATACCTCTAATTCAAATCTAAAATTCCTCTTCACATTCTTCATTTTATATTTGTTTTTCCCTGTGTCCACAGTAGAAAGTCTGCCTTTTACCATTAATATATTTACACATTGCACCAATGCAACAAAAATACTATTAATAAGTAGCACATCTACTAACAAAGTTATAAGATTTGATGCATTGTTCTTGGCTTTGGACTATATCACTAATACTATTAATAAGTAGCAAACCTACTAAGTTACAAGATTTGATTGCATTGTTCTTGGCTTTAGACTATATCACTGGTTATTGAATAACTTGGCGTATAATTAAGTTCATTTGTTACTATTTATAATCAATGAAACAGTTCAGGATTTGTTACCCTTTTTCATTAAATTTAATTTTTGAATATTTAAAAGTTTATGTGATTGAAAATTCAGAACCCCATAAAATGTATTCTGAAAAAAATTTCCATTCATAGTAGGTAAAACTATTGATCATTTTGCTGTAAGCATTCATAATTCCCCTAATGCACCCTTAGAATAAACATTTTCATTAGTTTCTGGTTTATTCTTTGTATGTTTTTGCTTTTTTGTGAAACAAAACCTAAGTAATCACATGATATACTGTTTTGTATCTTCATTTTTTAACATAACAGCGTATTTTATAAATCACTTGATGTCATAAGGATGCTGTTTCATTTTGTTTGTTTAATGACTGCATAGGGTTACGTTGTATGGATATACCACAAGTTATTCACTAATCCCCTATGGATGTGCATGTTAATATTACAAATAATGCCCCACTGAATAATATTGTGCATATAGTTTGTATTCGAGTAGATGGTTCATCAAACTGATAGAGAAGGTTTTCTAGGTCAAAGGTTAAACATTTATGTCATGTATTGCCTTATGCCAGGCTCCCATTCATAGGCAGTGGTCCATTTTGCATTCTATAATAAAATGTCTGCGGAGTCCCACAGCCTCATGGAGTGTGTCATCTATTTTTAATTGAGGCAACTTGAGAGATGAAATTTTTCTATAGTTTTAATTTGTGTTTCTCTTATTATGATGGAAGTTCTTTAAAAGCCATATACATGTATTTTTTACATTTAGTTTTGTTTTTATTAGTTAATAATTTTTTTAGGTAAGTTTTAAGTTCACAGAAAAATTAAGACATATAATGAGATTCCCCATATAGACCCAGCTCCAGTTGTATATAATCTCTCCCACTATGAATATCACACACCAAAGTAGTGCATTTGTTACACCAGATAAACATTATTATCACTAGAGTCCATAGTTGTTCACTCTTGGTATTTTCCATGGGTTTGGATACCCATATAGTGCCCGTATCCACCATGGTATGGGATACTTTCATGCCCTGGACAGTCTCTGCGCTCCACCTGATCATCTTTCCCTTCCTTTATCCTCTAGCAACCGCTAATCATTTTATTATGTCCATAGCTTTACATTTTACAGAGTGTCATAAAGTTAGAATCGTTAAATATGCAGCTCTTTTAGATTGGCTTTGTTCACTTAGAAATATTCATTTAAATTTCTTCCACATATTCTCCTAACTTATGTGTTCCTTTCTTTTGAGTACTAAATAATATTCCACTGTCTGCATGTACTACTGAAGCATGTCTTAGTTGCCTCTATTGACTCTGCCTCGCCAGGTGAACTTCAGTCCAATCGGAGCCATCCTATAAGGAGCAATAGTGGCTCTTTTACTCCCTAATTCCCTTTCCTCTTCTCACCTTTATTTACAATTTTCCTTCAACTCTACACAACCTGTACCACTAGTCTATCTCTGAGGTCCTGAGATGATGAACCCAGATTCCTCTAGTCTTCTTTTCTGGAAATACACATAAGATAGTCTTGAGAGCGGAGCTTTTAAAGGACAGAAACTCTTTTCTTGCCATCACTCTCCTAGTATGACTGTGGTAATTTATTATACTCAGTCCCCCTTTTCATAGAGGTGAGATGAGCAGAACAGGGGATGAGGGAATAGGCACACTGTCCCATTGCCACCACAGCAATAATTTTGGTTTTGCCCTTTTGTATTTGCTAGACTTAGGTACCACAGGTCATTAAAGGAGAATTATCCATTCTCTCCCCTCAAAGCACACCTATTCAGCAGACCCAGAGCATTCCTTAGTGGTTAGAAATCTAACTCAAGTGTGGTGATTGCTGGGGTCTTTGGCCTATCGGTGGGTTTTAGACTCGATCTAGAGCAGCGGTTCTCAACCTGTGGGTCGCGACCTCTTTGGACTAGATTAAAGGTTTGCAGCATTAGGAAGGGTGAGAAGCACTGATCTAGAGAATACTAAGGCAAGGCTCTGCCCATCCCACATCTTCATTTTCTCAGATTCCCATTCCAACTTTTTCTGACAAGTAGAGAACAACAGAAGGAGACAGAGAATAAAGGAAGGAAGGAAAGGAAGGACGGGGAGTGGGACGGAGCATGGGAGGAAGGAAGACTTGCCAAGAGTGGACGAGTAAGAAGCCAGTTACCCACAGATTTTGGTTTCTTGTGTTACAGATGAGACACTCACACACCATTCCCACCCTCTATCAACAAACTTTATTGATGACTTCCTTGTGGCCTTGATGACTTTTTCACTCTTGAAAAAAAAGTCTTCTCTTACAACGGAAGTGTTTAGGGGAAGATTCTTGTAGCAATATCATCCTTTGGGCTCAGTGGAAGAAATAAGCATGATGGGCTTGTGGTGAGAATGCAGAAGAGTGCTGCTCAGGATAAGGTCCCTTAATGATCAAGCTCTGATCAAACTCTAGTGGCATAGCCAGGACTGAACAGGTCTTTTATTCTAGTGCTCGGGCCCTGGGTTCCTCAGCTGCCTCCTGCATCTCATTAAACAAACCTTAAAGGAAACCCTGTACAATGAGACTCTAGCACTGCCCCTTGTGACGTGAGGTTGGGGAAAGGAAGTAAAAGCTGTCAGAGCCTGACTTTGGAGCCAATGCTCTTGCTACCAAGTTTTGTGCCCCTTATTGCTCTGATCTAGTCTTTCTGCTTCCTGTCACCCCTGTTCTCAGAGCTATGCTCCTAGGAGCACTTGAGGACAGAACCTCCAGACATGTTGCTGCTACAAAGCTACTGCTCAATAGGAATGATCTTGTTACCCTCCCTGCTCCCAGCTCTGATCATTCTAGACTAGATGTAGATGATACTCTAGTAGAGAACCTGCCTTATCTCGGTCTTCTGCCCGTGTACCTGACTGCTACAGGGTAAGCCTTGAGATCAGCTGTCTACAGTTTATGCTTCTTTGTTATGAACTACCAGCCTCAGGAAGGTGTCATCAGGAAACAGAGAGCAAGCCTCTACCCTCAAACCCGTGCTAAAGCCCAGCTGCATTTGGCATATGCTCTGTGTATTGATTTCATATGTGTTGGATTTTTTCCTCCAAAAAATGAGGAGTAAGCCACTGAAGTTCCACGCTTTAAAATCCCACATATCTGACTGTTTCTCAATCTAATTTTGAATCAGTTTATGAATTAAAGTGACTGAGCAGGTGACATCTGGCTAAAGAAAGATCATGTACTATGAGCCCCGGCCAAGCTGAATGACTTACAGGTCTCAAAACTAGTCATCTCCCTGCCTTTGCTCACTTTTTGTTGCACTAAATATCCTGACCCTGTCTTCTGCAAGCACAAGCGAGGAACTCAAGCTTCAGACACACCACTATTTCCCAGAGTGAGAAAAGCCATCCTCTGAACTCCCACGCCATTTCTCCCTGTCCCATTTCATGGCATTTTTAAAGTTTTACTTGTGGCTTCTCTTTCAGTTACATATGAACAATTCTTATTTTTATCACTATTTCATTAAACCCTTGAAACTGTCCATAGCATTTAGTACTAAAACCTTCTAATTGACAATAAATTAGTATTTTACATAAATGCTGAATATGTACACAGCTGTACATATGCACATAAACATTATTGACTTATCATTTCTATAAGTTCATCAACAAGAATGTTTATGCTTAAGAATTTTAGAATATAAATATAATCTGCAAATAAAACACCAAAGAATAAAGAAAAGGATGAATACATAGTATTGACTCTACGTATTGTTTGGAAAATAAAATAGTAAAATAAACATTTAACTAGAAAACAATACAAAAGTAACCAAGTTTCCCACGTACTTTCATTTTGCAGTATCAAACTCACGTACTACATTTATATCAAATATCTGGCAGAACCCCTATATTTAATGCGCATGCAAAAAAAATAATCTAGTCTGCTGTGGGAGTCAAGGCAACATGAAAACAGATTTTTGTGTGTTCAAATTGCTGGAGCAAACTTGATGTAAAAAGCAGTCAAAGAATTTGAGATCAGAAGAACTCTAAGTTCATTGGCAGTTTTGAAATTCTATGCAGTTATACATATTTCAAGGAAATCATTTTTATTGTCTAAAACCTAGAAAAGGTGAAATAGTATCTTAAGGAAATGAAGGAGCCACAAAAAGCAGATTATAAATACTTGTTTTGTAAGAATGATGTGAACACATAGTATCTGTGCTTTATGGTACAAAGGATCAAAGATACAAATAGAATAAACCACATGCACAGCCTTGAAGAGCTCAAATAGGATGGGGTGTAAAAATGAAAAATGTGCCCTCTGAGTGATGATATGGTACTCTAAGTCTGTAAAGGGAATCTGGTTCATGTGCTGGTGGAACACAGCAGAAAAAAAGGAGCTTAGTGCAAAAAAAAAAAAAAAAAGCAGAAGCTGTTGTAGGAAATGAAATGACTTTTGAGTATAAACAGGAGGAATTTGAGCATGAGAGAATGGAGGGAGGAGAATCCCAGACAAAGGCAGGAAGGCATTTGCACCCTGGCACCTTCTACATGCTGCTGAAAGTTCCATGTGGGAGGGACCCAAGCTCCCCAGAAGGAGAGACCAAGGCTTGGTCAGATTGTGAGGCTAACTCTGCTTATCTACTTACTAGAGGAAGAAAAATAGAGTTGAGAGACAGAAGCTTAAAAATCTGTTAAGATCTTCCCTGGGTTAACAGGGAGCTTCTGCAATTCAGAGTGGTTTACATTTCTGTATCCAATCTGATTTTCCAAATGGGGAGATGTGATATTTTCCACAATGAACAGATTTCAGGGACAAAAATTTTTAGCAAAGAAAGTATTTCTACAGCTACTGTGTCTCCAAACTCCTTAGGCAAAGTAGCCTATACACCTACCTCTTCCTTTCCTTTGAGATGTCCAGCTGAACGTATTTAATGATCTGCTGTGGGGGTTCACAGTTGTCAACACTGCCTTTGACTCATACATAGAGACTAGGAAACTGGTCCAGCCCTTAGGAGTTTGAGTGATATAATGCTGCTCTTAAGGAGACTGCTAGAGGCAGAACTCCTGAGAGTCTCACATGACTCCATGGGCCAGTTGAGAGAGGCCCCCCTCCTCAGTTCCTGGACAGTCTTACTCCAGTCCTTCCTTCAATCCTCCACTCTCAGTTGGTCCAGAATATCTCCCTAAATGAACCTGATCCCACTGGGTATCCGCAATCACCCATCCGGACCCACTTTCCCATGTGGCTTCAGTTTTGTTCCTTTGTCATTTTCTTGTTCCAACTGGACCAGAAGTATTTTTGCATCTTACCATGGCCCATTCCTGTTCACACGACATGTAATAAACCTTTAATAATTTCTCTCCATTATCTGTTCGATGAGCTGACTGTCTAATAAGACAGACTTAAGAAACAGAAGAGTCTAGGGCAGGTGTCCTCAAACTTTTTAAACAGGGGGCCAATTCACTGTCCCTCAGATCGTTGGAGGGCCAGACTATAGTTTAAAAAAAACAAAAAACTATGAACACATTCCTATGCATACTGCACATATCTTATTTTGAAGTAAAAAACAAAATGGGAACAAATACAATTCACACCAACGCATGTGGCCCCCGGGTCGTAGTTTGAGGACCCCTGGTCTAGGGATTTCAGAAAATATATATCATAATAAAGAAAGCTCCAATCACTAACTGATAGAAAAATTGAGCCTGCTAGCCAAAAATAAATAAATAAATAAATATATATACATATATATATGTATACATTTTACATATATATAAGTGTATATATGCATGTATTATCTAGGGGCAACAGAAGGAAGACTAGAAAAGAAAACAAAGTGTTATTTTAGGGTAACCCGAGTAAAAAGGGGAAGAGAAGGATTAATAAAGGCTCACTCTCTGAGAGATTGATCAGACTGCAGCTATAATGTTAGGAATCTAATTATTTGCTTTGGGGAATATTGGACCATGACTTTTCAAAACAATTTCCTTGGAAGACATGTTTTATTACCGAGAAATTTTCCTTGATTTTTTAAAATATTGTAAAAGGCCTTAATGTGCCTTATAAACATTACCAGAATATTTTAAATAAAATGTCATTTTGCCAAGCCACAAACTCCTTTCAACCTCATAACTGACATCAGCACAGCCTGGATTCTGGGAAGCCCCACCAAGATTTTGGTGACAGATTTCCATCACTACGAAACAGCAGGCCAGCTTGGAAATGAGGCAAATACCAATTTATCCCAAGAGAAAACAAGACAACTGAGACATGACAAGCTTGGCCTTTCTCCTGGACTTTGGTCGCCTGTTGAATGTGCACAGTGTGGCATTCATCTGCATGGAAGACTAGGGAAGGTCACGGAAAGTGTAGGAACAACGTCCAGTGACGAAAGAAAATTGTCTCAGATCCAAACAGCACTGAGATTTCTTTAGCCCCTTTACTTACCTATATTGTTGTTATATATTGAGGAAATATGGTAACAATATTTGTTATAAGCACAGAGGTATGTTTAGAAACAAGAAGGGGTGATACAAATGGAAAGATGGAAAATGTATATGAACAGAAACATTTTTCCCTGATGTGTTACGTCTATTCAGAGAAGTTGAATTAAGTCGTTGCTTTGGCAACATAAAAAGTACAGGGGAGACCTGCCCCCAAACTACCTTCCTTCTCCCCAACCATTTGTCTTCCAACAAGGGTCTTTGCTTCTTTGCTTTCTTTTAGGCATTTTTCTTAGGGGACAGAGTTGGAAGAAGATCAATAATTTAATTTCCATGCATAGCAGGAGACAGAGGCGGCAGCAGAAGATAGATGAGGAAAGACCCCTCTAAGAAAGGAAGGAAGGCCTGAGAGAACAGAAGTCACCTTCTCGGTGATTTGGTCTCAGGGTTTGCCTCAGCCATAAAGAGGGAAAGAAAGCAAATCCAGAGAAGGGTGGATCAAAGAGCCTTTGGCAGACCAGGAGAGAGATTGGCACCAAAGCCATTGATGAGAAGAGGTGTTTTGTATTTTTTTTTCTTTTCCTTAAGGAGAATTCTGGACCAATAAATCCTATTTACGTAGATTACTCATAAACGCCCACTTTCACAATCTCCTGTTGACTTCTTTCCTGGTACTCATCCTAAAGGGCAATTAAATTGCTATTCTCGGCTTACTTTATCTTCTGTTTCTTTCATGAAGTTATCACTGAGGGGCCTTGTCTTTAGCACAACCCCTGAGATTCATCAAATACTATTGTTGAATGCTTGCATAGATGAATATTAAAGTGCTGTATTGTATTGAGTTACGTAAGAATGAGCTGGGTAAGTGCAGCTATGGGGGTCCGTGACATTCAGGAGGACCTAATAACTTCTGGAAGAGCAGTTTCTGCACAATTGTGTTGGACCTAAGAGAGTTCTTAAACTGGTTCTCAAAGCTGGCTTTGGATAACATACAACATGGAGGCTTTCCTTTGTTTGTTGGTTTGTTTGTATGTGCTGAGTCTACACCAGCTCAACACAAACTCCTGGGGAGCGTCTGTCACTGTATCTGAGTCATGCTCACATTGCTATAACAGGAACTCGAAGAGCGAGGCCTGTGTCACTGCTAACAGTTTCCACTGAGAGCAACTCCCCTTGTTCTGGAAATATTTCTTCAAAGCCGTGGTTCTAGCAGGGGCTAGAGGGAGACTGTACTTGCCATCCCAGTACTCTTGACCGAGGGAGCAAAACATCATCCAAGATAGTCCAATCCCGGGACCTCTCGCCCTCCTCCCCTGTCACTCCTTCGTCCTTCCACCTGCAGGTGACAGTGGCTGCTCTAAGCCTACTCAGGTGATCTGAGCCAGAAAACTCAGAGTGTCCTTTCTTAGCCTGTTTCAAACTTCTTCTGGAGAAATAGTGCTTTCCTCTCTGATCACATTGCTACAAGGATGTGATTCAGAGGGGGATGCAGAGCTAAGAATGGGAGCAGAGACATGAGGAGATTGGGGCTCTGGGTCCCAGCTCACCCCTGCCCCTCCCAGTTATGGTTAGTGAGTTCTCCCCTTTAGTCTCTGTGCTTCTCCAATATTTTCCCCCCAAGCCCTGGGTTTTGCTGCTTAGGTTTGAAATAATTTCCCATTAGTTGCACCCAACAGAATGCTAACATGGGTGGTTGTACTTTCTTTAAATTTCAGAGTAAAACTAGAATGTGTCTTGAGTCATTCTTTTCTCTCGTCTTTAACTGGTAGCTAAGAGTTAATTGTCAATCAGAGGCTGCCCTAAGAATAAAAATGTTACTAACCTACATTAGCTTCTTCTACTTGTGTTCTAATGTAGAACAAACGGAGGGCCAAACTCCCACAAAGAATAAGAGGACTGAGAAGATTAATGGCTAAAGACATTAGCTTTCCACATTTCTATATTTATTCATTTAGATAACTGGCTCGATTCTGCAATAGAATTATGCTCTACTGACTGTAACCCTTCACCCACTGAGCTCTAGAGTTTTATTCTGAGGAAGTAATTCACCATTGATAGGTCAAAACACAAAGCACTTCGTGTGTGATACAAGAAAAATGATTTTGCAAGAGAAATACTTTACAATTTAGTCTTTGTCCTTTCCCTTCTCTTTTTAATTTTTCTTCCCACATCTAGGCTTTTGCTGTTTTCCCTTCTGCATGCATAGAACAGTATATTTCATAGTGATCCTTGTACTCAGGAAAAAATACTATATTATATTATGTGTTATTTTAAGATACAAGGGATATTGTATAAACACATAACACTTGAGAATATTTTAGCTGACTTCATAGGTCTAAATACAACAGTACCTACTGCTGTAGTCATGACTTAAACCTTGAACTAAGTGTGGCAAACAGCTATCCCTTTCTCCACACACCCCACACCCCATCCAGCCTTATTTATTCCTTGCTAACAAAACTCTTTGTTCAAGCAGTAGTACGTGAGAGCCAGGAGAATTGTGGTTAGTGTAAGCCAGTCATCACAAGTTCTTGCATTCTTGCCAATAATTGGTTTAAGGGTAACCCAGTTCTTGCCTACATAAGACTAAGAAGCATCCGAGAAGAATTTCCCTCAAAAAAAAAGGTGTGAGTTATGCAAAGGAGAGAGTCTTTTTGTGTCTGTCCTCCCCCTCTTCCTATTTACACACTGCAGAGTCGGGGGAAGTTAAGTAGAGATTGGGTGTACAGGAAGTAACCCAGATTGCCCAAAGAGGGGTGAGCAAAAGGATAGAAGGAAACTGGAGCTTGCAGACTTTTTTGTTAAGTAAGCAACTATCTTTATGGCCAATCCCACAATTAATGTAGTTATTAGTTATTTGCAGCTGAATGTGTCTGAGCTGATACCTTATGAAATAGAAGGTTCACTTACATTCATCAATTTTCATTGTGATATCAAGGGAATGAAGGACAACTAATATTTTAAACGTGCATAAGACTTTTCTTTCTTTTCAGTACAGTATCATAAACTCTTGGTAGATAAAGTCTGGTAAGAGTCAAGACTATGTCACCATAGAAAATAAAACTTGTACGTAGAACAAAGTAAGAATTTAATTTTACACATGCTAAAGTACACTCGGTCTGGTTTTACTTTGGGCATCATTTTTCTCTTGTACAACTTTAGCATTTACGGATATGATTAAAAACAGATTAACTGAACAGAATGCGTAATGGTCCTCAGCTGAGTATCAGAAAATTAAAACAGATTTGAAAACTCTTCTGCAACACTCAGGATTTAAATACATTGAATATGTCAGCAATTTGGTGCTCTCACAGCAAGACATAAAAGAAGGAAAGATAAAGGGTTGCACAAAATAGGAAAGTCTTTGGGGATATTAAGGCAATTAAGAGCAATATGGAAGTCATCAAAACTTGGTCGACAGACCAAGTAAGACCTTATGAAATAAAAATATGGGCCAACATTTGCAAAATGTTGCATGCCTTCAGATTACATATGTCTACAAAGGAAATCAAGGGTTACATTAGATGTGCAGATATGAAACATTAGCAATGGCTGAAATACAAAAGCGTTTCCGAGGCTTGAGCACAGACAAAGCATGCTAAGTTTATACCTTTATGTAGTCCACTAGCCAAGTTTGAAGGCTTGGAGCAGCGTTTTTTAATCATTTCATCATGAGAGACAGCATAATGTAGGAATAGAAAATATGCCAAAGTCAAACAAACAGAGCTTGTGTTGTTTATCGAGAGCAGTCCTACTTCAAATCCATTCAAGATATTCAGGAAGTAGGTTTCCATTTGTATTTTATCAAATGCATTTTTTTCCTGAGATGATAAGTGTTAAAAGATATAGGTAACAAATACACCCACTGTACCAGCAGGAAGCATACAGAACTGCCTGAATGTGGGCACTGACTGTTGATTAATAAAACCGAGAGACTCACATCAGGGGAGACTGTGCTTCTCTGGAGAATTTCCCTGGGAGAGAAATAAGAGCCACAGACATAGATAAACACAGGGTTTAAACTATCCGTCAATGCAGAGCTCATGAAGATGAGAATGCAGCCAACAGATGTGACCCAAACCGCACCAGACAGGGGGAAATCATAACGAGGCAGACGTAAAGCTCCGTCTCTGTCTGGATTCTATGTGATGGGCTGGAAACTGACATACTACAATCCAGACTTCAGCCGCTCTCTTTCTGCTGATCCACTTGTGTTTTTCTCTCAGCTCATTCAGCCTCCTTTTGTGGTTCTTTAAATGTAGCAATAGCCTCAAAAGATAAATTTAATCGTATCAAAGACATTTACTTTAAGTAATAATGCCACAAAGGAGAGGCAGAGCGGTGCTTCTGTTGCTAATTTGTTTCATTGCACTTCTGATTGTTAAGAGATGGTCTAAATGCCTCTCCCCTCCAACCTCTGCATATCAAAATTCCATCTTTTCTGTTTGGCTGAAAACTTTGGGGCCAGATGCAGACTATGCTTTCCAGCAAAGACAAGTTTCTGCTAGTTCAGTCATAGAGGTGTTTCTTTACAGCCCCCCTAATAATTATGAACATCCCATTTGGAGCCTTGTAACCATGCCTGATGTTTTTACACAGCAAGCAAAGCCACGACATAGAGGATACACTAATTAGCCGTTTTTAGGATCTACCCACAGCTTGGCAGACAAAACATCTGGAAGTTTTAGGGCCATGTGAAAAAAAGTCACCTTTCCCACTAGTGTTCACAAATTGAAGAAAAACATCTCTGAGTAGGGCCATATTCTAATTCCAAGGAAGAGTCAACAACCAGAGTGCTGTTCAAAAAATATGTTCACAACAAAGGCCTTTATGGCCCTAAAAGATTTCAAAACCCATTGGACATGAAACTGGAAAGCATCCTATAACCTAACAGTCCTGCTGGGAAACAGGAGAGGTAGAGATGCAGCCTTTTCTCTCTTTCCTGAGTCTGTGGACAGAATAAACAAGAAAGCTGGGGTATAACAAATGGAGAAGACAGCCAAGGTGCAATGGCCAGTGGAAATTCTTTTTGTCCAATCATTGCATAGTAACACAAAGAAGGGTTAGGTGTAAGGCCAAAGGAACTTCTTTGATCCTTGATATCCAATAGCCACTATGGAGGACAGATAACGTGAGAGCTTCATCTCTAAAACAAAAGATTGAGCTAAATGACCTTCACAATCCCATCCTCGGCCAAGTCAGCAGGTACTCAATATGCACTTCTGAAAGTGAAAACAGAAAAGAGCCCCCTCTCTGTAAGCCCTCTGGGGTCCGAGCTCCTGTTTTCCACATCTAAACCTTGAGAATTGGGAATACGAAGCTCTTCTGTTTGGGAAGTAACTTGAAGAAAGTAAACATGAGAAACAGGGACATACAAAGTACTGCGACGAGGGAGAATTCATAGTGGATAAATTGCTGTTAGGAAGATGGGGCTTTACCCTGTCACGCCATCAGGGATCATTAATATTTACTTCCGAGAAATGAGTGTGGTCATTTTTAGCGCCACATAACTCAAACTACAGAGTGAGCTGCTGTGGTCTGGAGTGTCCAGGACAAGGGAGGTGAGAGAGACTGTGCCCCTGAGCCAGGGGGGGACCTGGGTTTCTTAAGAGCGCTGGATGCAGGGCAGACTGGTACCCAGAAAGACAGCTGCTGCTTAGCAACTACGTGGTATTCACTGTGTGTGGGTAGCAGCATATGGGCTTGACATATAGGACTCATTTAATCTCCTAAACAATCCTCTAAAGAAGGTGCTATTATTGTCATCTCACCCATGTGGTTACCGCCCGAGGTCACTTAGCTGGTACCAGTTGTTGAATGTTGCATAACAAATCCCTCCAATTTAGTAGCTTAAAGCAATGCTAATTATTTGTGCACGTTATGGCTGGTGTGGGTCAGGTCTCCCAGAGCAGCCTGGCTGGGTGATTCTGAGTCTGGGTCCCCCACAAGGTGCCAGGTACCATCTAGATCTCAAGTCATCGCCAGGCTTACCTGTGGCTGGAGGCTGTTTAAAAGGCGCTCATGCTCAGGAGTGGGGCGTTAGTGCCAGCTACAAGTGGGGGCTCTGGTTCCTCCCCACGCCCCTCTCCACAGGGCTGCTGAGGGGTCTCGCATCACCCTGCTGGCTCTCCTAAAAGGCAAGATTGAAGAAGTCCAGGCAGAAGTCATCATGCCCTCCCCTAGGCTCCGGTGTCACACGGATCACGTCCGCTGTGCTCTCCTGCTCCTATAAGCCCTCCTTGGTTGTGGGAGGAGACCACGCAGGGCGGAACCCCAGGACGGGAGTCCGCAGTGTCCTTGGGGACCCGCCCCGTCTACCGCTGAGAAGTGGCGGAGGCGCTGTCTCCCCCAGACACCCAGCTCCGTGTCCCTGCTCCCTGCCACTGTCAGCACCGCCTCTCAATAGGACCGGGACAGGAATATTATGCACCCTTAAAGAAAGATGGAGACTTTACCTCTTTCATGTTTACCTGGATGGAGCTGGAACATGTTCTTCTTAGCAAAGTATCTCAAGAATGGAAGAAAATGTATCCAATGTACTCAGCCCTACTATGAAGCTAATTTATAGCTGTCATATGAAGGGTATAACCCAACTATAACACAAGAATATGGGGAAAGGGGGAAGGGAGGGCAGGGGAGGGCTGAGGTAGGGGTGGAGGGAGGGTAATTGGTGGAGCCACACCTACGGTGCATCTTAGAAGGGTACAGGCGAACCTCACTAAAAGCAGAATACAAATGTCTTCATATAATAACTGAGAAAATGCCAGGAAGGCTATGTTAATCAGTTTGATGAAAATAGTTCAGATTGTGTATGAAACTAGCACATTGTACCCTTTGATTGCACTATTGTACACAGCTATGATTTAATAATAAAGACAATAAAAAAATAAAAGGACCGGGACGTGGGGAACCAGGACACTGGGAGCCGCGAGGGAGGTAGCACTAGGGACTTACCGTAACCTGGATGTCGTTTGAATTTGCACCCTCTTCCCCCGCTTAGACTCTTCCAAGTCCTGCTAAAGCTCCAGTTTTAGGTTTATTATTTTCTTTAATTTCCCTCCACAAATCCACTTTCTTTGGTGGCAACAGCGTCCCCTGAGAGACCTCAGGCCTGGACTGTAATGCTGAAGACGCCTAGGCAGCAGGAACGCGGTCGCAGCCGCACAGAGTGGCAGGCTGGCCATCCAGAGGCTGGCAGAGAGCCGGGGAGGCAGGGGGAGCTGGCTCTTCCCCGCCCACCCGGGACACCAGGAAAAAAAACGAGAGGCAAGATATTGCTTTTAGTTGTGTAAGGGATAGTCTGTGCACACACTGGTTACCAACTAGGACAATTGGCAGTGATAAAATACTGGGTCCTAGTGCAAATGAGTAAGACTCTAAGCACAAAAAATTCCTTCATAGTTAAAAGTGAATATGCAAGAATGATCCCCATAGAGGCAAAGCTAAAGAAAAAGTGGTGATTCTGATAAGCAGCCTTGGATATTAACAATTTCTTTCAGTATGAAGAAATTACCAAGGAAAGCTAAACATTAATCACATGAGCAATGTATTCCCCAAATGTTTGGGTATAATTGTCTCCATAATTTTGCATAGGAATAAGAACAGAATTTTCCTCGGGTCTAGACACTGGCAATTCCTGAATTAAAAATAATTCATAGAAGAAAGAAAATTTTGCTCAAACTTGCTAGTAAGCAGAGAAAGTCAAATCAAAACATAAGATGTCATTTCTCACGGATGGCATTGGCAAAATCTTTAAGTATTAACAATATACAGTGCTGGAAAAGACATGGATAATAAGGACGCCAGTGCATCCCTACGAGGCATGTGAATCAGTGCCTCATTCAAAAGGAAAATCTACCGGTATTTATCAAAATTCTGCTTTGAAGAATTTAGTGAAATACTTCCATTTGCTCCCAAAAGCACATATGAAAAAGCATCATACCAAACAGTGTCCAACATCAAAAAATTAGAATCCCAGGAATTCATCTATAAATGCTTGGGCAAAAAGAGGTTATATCCTTAATGCAGATTACTACCTAATAGCTGAAAAGAGCCTGGGAAATCTACTTACAAGGCATGAAAAGTTTTCTAGGCTGTACTATTAAATGAAAAAATCAAGTAGAGACAACATGTACAGTTTAATCCTGTTTACACAAGAATAATTAAAACTACATACTATATAGGTGTATATCCATGAGTAAAGAAATCCATAGGAAAAGATACTACGGGATGAATATCCTCATATTTATATGAATCAGGTGACCTTGACGAATGAGCCATTTGGCTAAGATGAGAGAGAGAGAGAGTACAGAGGCAGAGAGTAGGCTGTGAAAAGGAAAACTGGAAAACTATCATTTTTTCATCCAAAACTTATTGATATATTATTTGTCTAAAAAATAAAAAACCCAGAATGTTTTCTATTCATTAGGCATTTTAGATCAAGTACTTAGGGCACAAAACCATTTCATATGAACTCACAATAGCACCCTTGTTGCAGCCACTTTCTCAGAAAATCAAGCCTTGTTTGCCTGAAATTCTGAGCAATCGTGGACCAGGTGTTTGGCAGAATGAGTAAAAATAAACCCATCTATCTCTGTTGTCTGTTTTTAGTTTTTAGCATGACCTTCTTACAGTTTCTGTCTTGGTATCCTTTTTACGAGCATCACTTCCTCCCAAACTCATGTAAAGGTCTGAAACATAAACCATCAGTTCAACTGGAAAATTGGATATGAAAGGATGGCTTCATGAAAAGCCAGTTTCTGCATCTGAGGCATACTGACATTTCCAAGTGAATATTGCAAATAAAAATAGATCAAAATGCATGGGTTTTTCCAGCACGAGAAACAGATATTACGGCCTCCAAATCTCAATGGCTACTCTTTTCTCCCCAGATTTGTCTATATAACTACAATATAAACTACCTCCTATCTGTAAATGCTACCAATCAGGAAATTATAAAATTATTCAATAGTTCCCCTATTCCTTACATTTTCCTTCTGAGTAGAATGCTCTAAGGGCTATGCCTACTTTCCATTATGAAAACTTCTGACATGGCTGCCTTCATCCCTAACCACCAAGCAGCTTGAGGGTCAAAGTGGGTCTTTTCTCCTTTGTATGCACCAAGGCCTAGTATCTAGCTTGATGATAGGCCAATAGGAAGTTCTTAACAATTACTCTTTATTTACTTTATAACAATTGCTCTTGATTTTTAAATGTTATGTGTTGAAGCATCTAGAGAAGGAATTTCTACTCCTATGGATTATTATAAGCTATGGAAGGAAATATTCAAAACAATAAGATACAATTCAAATATGATTCTTGGGAACAAAATTAGACCCAAGGGATAGTGTCTGAGAATTACAGTGGAAACACACAGGTACTGTGGTTCTTTAAGACCAAGAACTTTATCTTCTATCTCCATATTTTCTCTACCCAATATACTGCCTGGCCCCCTAGCGGGTGCTCAAAGATACTGGTAAGCAATATTTAAAGCAGTGAGTTGCCCTGGGTTTTGAAGGCAGGAAATCTTGCATTTGAATCCTGGCCTGTTGAATTTTACCCACATGACCTCAAATATTCTATTTCTTTAGATCCTCATTTGTAAAATTAAAATTAAGAATTCCATAACCAACAGGTTGCTGTGACAATCAAGTGGTTAAAATATACATGGCAGTGCCTGGATTCTTTAAAAACAGAATTTGCCTGCCTTTTTGCTAGTATAAAGATAGAAGCCATGTTTTACCTTGCTGATACTATAAAGAAAAAAAGATGTTAAAATCAATGAAAGAATTCTCCTGGGTCAGTCTGAGCCTTGGCCACTATAAGCCTTCTTCCCTTATAATCTCAAGTGATTATTAATATTAAGTTTCAAGTTTCTATGTCTTTGCAGGCTGTTTCTCCCCAACTTTCCCCAAGCTTCTCCCTCCTTCACCACCTAAATGGAAGCTTCCTTTGTCCACTCAACCTCATCTTCCACCATTCAAGAAAGAACCTGAATCTCAAATCTTGAAACATGGTGTTGGAGACAGGAAGGAAAGAAAGAATCAGAAAGGCAAAGAATGGAACTTGCAAAATAAAAGGTCAAGTTTAGTTCTTGAGAGACTAGAGAAACCCAAGAATAAAGAGAAGAACAGAGAAGTTTTTTGAGCTCAAGTGGGAACAGAATTGTTAATAGAGATTTGGTGGAAAAGTCCGGATGGAAAGGCTTCTGGATGCCTAATAGGAAAGAGATCAGGAGTTAGCTAAAGGAAGAGGAAAAAGGAAATGAGATGTCTTTAAGACGCTGTGATGAGTTGTAAATTTGATATCTTTATATGTTTTCCAACCAATTCATATTGGAGACATGGCTAGTCATTGTGAGATGCTGATCTGTGCTTCCATATGCACCATAACATAGAAAACTTGGATCTCCAAGTGCCCCAGGCTTTATTCAAATTATATGGAGTGTTCCTGAACATTACAATCGCCCTTAATACAGGAATCAATAAAGAAAGAGCCTGCAAATGACATATGAAAAATTACATATAGTTTAGTAGTTTGAAGAACTTACACAACATTAGCAGATATTAAGAGAGACTAGGGCAAGCCCGTTCAGCGTGAGGGCAGAATCCAGTGTGACATTTGCCAAGAGGTCTGGGCTGGGCAGAACTAAATTCTTCCTGAAAGGTCAATGCATATGCAAGTGCACATGCTTATCAGTTCTAAGCAAGTAGAATGCCTGAGTGGATCCAGCTAAAAGGATCTTTGTATCCCTGTCAACCATTTGCTAAATTTAGGATAGCATTTTAATGGAAACTTTATTAAAATATAGCACATTTACAGAAAAATATATGTATTAGTTTCCCTGGGCTGCTTTTTGTGTCTCACAACCCAGAATAATATTCTTATCTCAAGATCTTTACACCTTCTAAGAACTGTTTCCCAAATCAAGTAATGTCCACAGATTCCAAGATAGGATATAGGTATATATTTACAGGGTCCAAAATTCAGTGCTCAACAGTGTACATGTCATAAGTATATAGCATAATGAATTTTCCTACTGTGAAATAACCATCCCCTAAATCAAGAAATTAGCAGCAGTCCAGAAGCCCCCTCATGCCCGTTACCATCACTGCTACCACTCCCAGGATAACTGAGTTTTGCCAATTTCAGAGATTTATATAAATGAAATCATTGTGAGATCGTATTGTGAAATATTCATCATTGTGAAATTTGTGTAGATGTAAATCATTCATTCTCATTGCTATGTGGCATAACAATGCTACAATTCATTTGTCTATCTAATATAAATGGGCATTTATATTGCTTCTAGTTGGGGGCTATTAACAATAATATTGTTGTAAGTATTCTAGCACAAACTTTTGGTAAATACATGTAAACATTTCTGTTGAGTATACACACTCAAGAGTGAGATTGCTGAGTTGTAGGTTATGTATATGTTTTGCTTTAGTAGACGCTGTGAACTAATTTTTCAGAGTGGTTATACTAGGGCAGCTTTTGCACTTGAACTTTCAGAGTGATTAACTAACCTCTAGTGAAGTTTCCCCCCAAAATTGTCTGAGGTTAAACTAATCACCATGTTTCCAATGTTTTAATCTCATTTAACTCCAGAATTAGTGGAGCTAACCTTTGTAGACATGGTTTGTGAAGTAAATTGATAGTCTATATAAGACTATAGAGAAAACATCTTACCTACTGAAAAAATTAAATAGAAATACTTGAATGTCATTTGTACTGGTGTACAGTCTGTGAAAGAGCCCTGACCCCTAGATAGCAGGCATCCTTTAGATGGTTCTCAAGACCCTGTGCAAGTCCAACGAGCCCACTCTGATGGTTTGTAGCAAATTCCAATGCTCTGCTTTATAAGCTCTTCATTAAATCGATGCTTTTTCCCTACTTACTGAATCAAACTACTGAGAAAATATAGCTTCTTCCTCGGGTTCCAAAAATAAACCACTCTCACCAGTCATTTCATAAGTTTTAATAAATGTTGCAGGAGGGCATTGGAGCCCCAGAGAGGAGAAGGTTTGTAGAAAAGACGGTTTTATATTACCCCAGTTCTGCCTCTGCTGATGGATCCCTTGGTTCAAACACCTCCTCTATTTTGCAAAGCAATTCAATGCTCTCAGTTTGTACCCAGAGAGCTGCATATCCAACCTGAACAAGGGATTAAGCAGAACAGGGTCTTCTGTATAACAGAATCCAGACTCAGTAAGACACAGGTAGGGTTATGAATACAGAAACATGGGTAAAAGCAACGGCCACAAGAGCAAATAAAGCACGTGTCAGGGCAATGTTCCTCAGTCCCTTGAACTCCTATGGGGTGGTGATATTGGCTGTGCTGGGTAGGGTCTTATGAGATTTGGGAACCTTTTATAAATGGGCCAGCATTACTTTTCAGAGGACTTTTATGCATCCTCTGCCATGAATGCTTCCACTTAAGGGGATATTTACAAATATTGGGCTCATTCAGCAGCTACAAGGTCATATGATAACTTCATTTCCTGTGGGAAAAAGCAGAGTCAGTGCCCAGAAGTCTCCAAGCAGGATCTCTGCCTCCAGCTTTCACAATCTGGAAAACCAATTACCTCACATGGGGATTCATATGCCAATACAAGTCAGTTTCAAACTTCACTCAATTTGGTCCAACTCAGGAGTGGGCCAAAAGGAAGGATTCATGATGAATGAAACCAATTCTCTAAAAATTTTACTTTAGCTTTTGATTATGCAAGAATCAAAGAATTCTTTCTATATGAAAGAATTGGATAAAAGATTTTAAAAGTACAACCCTCTTGTAGAACATGGCAGACATTGGCTGACACCTCACCCAGAAGTTTTACCCCTCTACTTTTTAGAGCAATAACCCACATTCTCTAGCCACTGTTTATGGATTGAATGACTTTGACTTAGGGGTTTGAATTTGTGTTCTCGCCAAAAACTCACGTTGAAATTGAACCACCACTGAAACAGAATTAAGAGGCGAGACTTTTGAGAGGTGATTTGGTCAGGACGGTTCTACCCCCATAAATGGATTGAGCTGTTATCATTAAAGTGGGTTCATTCCCTCTCTGGGAAGTGAGTTCATTGTAAAAGGGCAAGTTCAGCCCCACCCTTTGCCCTTCTGCCATGTGAAGACAAAGCAGGAAGGTGGCTTCTTGGAAGCAGAGAGCAGCCCTCCCACACACTGAATCTGCTGGTAGCTTGAGCTTCCCCTTTCCAGACTTTAAAACTGTAAGAGGGAAATTTCTACTGTTTATAAATTACCCAGCTTCAGGAATTTTGTTATAGCAACAATAAAGGACCAAGACAGCCAGCAAATGTTTAACAATAGTCTCACCAGGGATAGGGAGGGGAAGCATTGATTTCCAGCATTTCCTATTTCCATCCTGTGAATACATTCACAATGACCAGTTTAAAGCTTCCAAAGTGATATCAGTAGGTGTGGAATTGTTAAGAGATATAGAATACTCTTAACAATGTCCTTTCCATCTACCGACTGGAAGAGACACGAACAATCTTAAGAACATAGATAGAAGTAAAACGATTAGGAAGTGATGAGCTGTGGGCATGTGTCACCTTTGTTTTTAATACATTTAATTTTTGATTATACAACTTTATTGTTAACCACGGTTGTATTTAACAACATTCCTGAAAATTTAACTATTGACTCTCATGAGCTGGCACTAGCTACTTGTAGCCCTCATCAAGGTAACCCACCTTCCCCTTGCAGGGCAGGCCCCGACTTCTTGAGCCACTCAGCACTTCCTGTCTTCCTGGTTATGGTTTAGGAAAGGAATAGGGACTCATGTTAGGACGATGAGACACAAAGATGTATTATTGGCTGGCAATCTCAGGGAAGAAAATCATCTTCTGTTCTCTGAGAAGAAAGTCAGTGACGTAGTTTAAAGCTGTGGGGTCTAGAACTATCATAGCATAAGAGATCTGGCCTGAGGATAGGATAGAACATGATGAAGTACAGAGAAAACAGAATTGTAGCGAAATGGAGCAGGCATCTGAAAACAGTATAAAAATCACACCTAAATATTTTTCCTCCAAATCTTTAACTATATGAACCAATATATTCCCTTTTTGTTAATCCCAGTTTGAGTTGGGTTTCATTTTATTGACAACTGAAAGAGAGCTAAGAGATAAATAGATTTGATTTAATAAAAATTTATGAACCCTTCTCATAGATATTTGTGGGTAGCCCCCAAATGAATATAGCAGGTTGAGCTTCTGTATAATAATAAATGAAATTAGCTCTCAGCTAAACTCTAAAGTTCTCCCTTTCCTGAATGCTCGGGGAGTAAGCCAGTTGAAAGTATTTTCTGCAAATTTTTTTACAGTATTTTAGAAGTAATCTAGATGGTAGTTTTTAATTTTTTTATTTTGAGATACTTGTAGATTCACAGGAAGTTATAGGAAACAATACGAAGAGACCCTGTGTAGCCTTTTCCCTGGTTTCTACTAATAATAAAATCTCCTGCAACCATGTAACAAAATCACTACTAAGATATTGATGTTAGCACAGTCAAGATAAAGAACAGGTCTGCCTCCACAGGCTTATTTGCCCTGCTCCTTAATAGACACATCCACACCCCCCTCTTTTCCTCCCACTCTTCCTGACCCCTGGCAACCACTATTTTGTTGTCCATTTCAACAAACTGGTAATTTCAAGAATGTTATATACCACATTTTGCCTTCTACAATGCACAACCACATTTTTTCCTCAAACTTTCAGAAAAACACCCCTCAAGAAAGTGGCCAGCTCTTCACCAAAAGAGACACATCTGGAGAGGGCTAGTGCTCCCCTGGTAAATGTGCAGATGGCACTGCCCTCCTACAGCCACCTGCTCTATGAAGCCTGTCCCTTCCCTGTCTCCTGGGACCTCCTCCTTTCCTGCGATGTTGATGGCCATAGCCCAGATGGCCATAGGCATGGCCAGTGGGCCAGGAGCTTCTGAGGCCGCTTGGCCAGTGGGCATCCAGGCAGATCTGTGGGGCCTGCACAGGTCTCCTGGTCCCCTTCTCCATGTGCGGGTCTCAGGCTTCAGCTCTCACCCCAAATAGCCATGGTCCACCTCTCCAGCTGGGCCACCACCCACTCCCAATTGCAGCAATCTTACTGCCTCCTAGTCATGCTACACACTTTCTTCTGCACATAGCCTTGCCCAAAAACACTTAATATGCCAGGGGTAGGCAGAAAGGTAAGGATACCCCCCAAGAATAAAAGTTTTAATGAATAGGGGAAAATGGAGTTTATTAAAGTTCCTAATATCAGAAAAAAGAATAAGAGTGATGAACTATAAAAGTAGAAAAATTACTTTGGTAAATGTGCACCATTATTTGTGAAAAACATGAGGCTTGAACTACAAAGTTCCCATCACCACTGGGTTCAGGCCCTCTCCTTGGTCCAACAAATCCTGTTCTACCTCTGTATAAGACCTCTTACTCTGCTTGAAACTTCCCTAGATCCTTGTCAGTCTCCCATTCTACGAGATAAATGCTTTATCCAAGTACTACATACCTTGCCTTTGAAGTACTCCCCTTGGCCATTTGTACCCCTCACCAATGAGGTGGGTATCCCTTTTCCTAAGACAAGTCCGTGAACTCAATTGTCAGACTTCCTAAGATGACAGCTCTGATGGCCTTCCCAGAAGAAAAGCTCCTAAATTGCTTTGAAGGATGGACTAGGAGCTGGCATCTGTGCATAGCTTCCCAAGCAGGGTACTTTGAAGGTGACCATAGTAATATTCAGCAATGAAGTATGTAACACTTTTTCCAGAATGAGCTTGCAAACTTAATTGTCCAACATTATAATCTCACCATCTAATAGAGTGTTATGCATATAATGACCACCTAACAATATTTGCTGCATGAATAAATAAAGACAAGATGAACAAATCAAGTCCTCAAGGAGCTTAAACTCTATTATGAGGATGTATGGTAAGAGTAAAAATACTAATGGACTATGAGAACTTTCAGCTTTGGCAAGAGTAGAGGCAACAAAGATCAAGGCTTCTTGCCTAAGGTTGAAAGATTCTCCCATGTGGTCTACTGTATCATTTAACTTTCACTACAGGGCAAAAACCCTGTTAATAACTGTTTTTTAGTTTACTCTTCTTTCCTTTTTCTTTTATATACATTGCCACTTGGTCTTTAGAGCCATATTGGTCTGAGATTGTTCATGCAAGGTTCAGGTGTTTTTGCAGATCTCTGGCCAAAATGTAATCCTGGTATACCACTCTTCCTGGATTCACTGATTCAGGAAATGATGCTCCTTCAGCACAGGGTTGCCCAACTCAGACACCCTAGAATCATCTGACCATGTACTCACTCACCTAGCACTGATCAATAACTCAGACCCCCAAGAGTCATCTCAGCTGAGTGCTCACTCACCTAGCACTGATCAATAACTCAGACCCCCAAGAGTCATCCCAGCTGAGTACTCACTCACCTAGCACTGATCAATAACTCAGACCCCCAAGAGTCATCTCAGCTGAGTGCTCACTCACCTAGCACTGATCAATAACTCAGACCCCCAAGAGTCATCCCAGCTGAGTGCTCACTCACCTAGCACTGATCAATAACTCAGACCCCCAAGAGTCATCCCAGCTGAGTACTCACTCACCTAGCACTGATCAATAACTCAGATACCCAAGAATCATCCTGACCAAGTACTCACTCACCTACCACTGATCAATAGTCAGACCCCCAAGAATCATCCTGACTGAGTACTCACTCACCTAGCACTGATCAATAACTCAGACACCCAAGAATGATACTGACCGAGTACTCACTCACCTATCACTGATCAATAGTCAGACCCCCAAGAATCATCCTGACTGAGTACTCACTCACCTAGCACTGATCAATAACTCAGACACTCAAGAATGATACTGACCGAGTACTCACTCACCTATCACTGATCAATAGTCAGATCCCCAAGAATCATCCTGAGTACTCACTCACCTAGCACTGATCAATAACTCAGACCCCCAAGAATCATCCCGACTGAGTACTCACTCACCTAACACTGATCATAATTCAGACAGCCAAGAATCATCCTGACCTACCATTCACTCACCTACCATTGATGAATACTCAGACATCTGAGAATCATCCTGACCAAGGTCAAAGAGACCTTTCCATATCTCTGCATTACCACTGTCAGATCCTAATCCAGTTAATCATCATTTTTCATTTGGATAGTAGTGTCTCTACTTTGTAATAGGTCTTGAGTATAGTTTTTTTTTTAATCTACCACCAATCCTAATGTGACTAAATCCTGAAACTGATCATTCTCCTGTTAAAAGGCCTACCAATCACTTTCCATTGCCATTAAGATGACACCCAGTTTTCTTAAGATGGCCTTTGATAACCGTCCCTGAGCCGTTTCTCTAGATCCCTTCTGCCTCGTCCCACTCCTAGACACTTGAGCTCTAGGCTCTGGCCAAATGGCATTTCTCTGACACATGCCCTCTCATTTCTGGTCCTTTTTCACAAACAAGTTTTCCTGCCAAGAATATTTTTTCTGTTTAAATCCTCTTCATTCTTTAGTGACTATGCTTTAAAATCCCAGCCTGTAGAAATTGTCTCCTGGTCTTCCCAACTAGAATAGATGACCTGGCTATATCCACCCATCAATCTCTGTACTTCTGTCATCATAAGTCTTGTCATACTTTTTTAATCCTTTGGTTTTACGTTTTCTCTTTTAAAAGACTACAAGGTCTTTAAGAAGAAGTTCTTTGTCTCTTTCTCAATATTAGATCAAAAGCATCTAGCCCAGCACCAGGCACCCTGTTGGCACTTGATAAATGTTTTTTGAATGAACGAATGATTGAATGGACAATCTTTATATCAGATGGACTATAATGGTGGGTGGGGAAGAAATGTAGAAACTAGCCTGTAGACTTTCATATTAATCAAAAGAGAAAAGTGATAAAAAGCCTGTGATAAATGATGACAGTGGGAAGAGGAAGCAAGCTGTGGCAATGGTAGACACTATGGGGACAGCAATGACAGGCTGATGAGAGAGAAAAAGAGAGCTCAAAAAGTCAAGTACATTATGCTGATACATTAAGGAAGAAAAGAAGCACGTTGCACACACACTCACAATTTCAAAAAAAGAAAAGGGAAGTCAGGTTGCTTGGTTTTTTAAGAAAGACAAGATGAAATTCTAAAATCATTTCCATGATTCTTTTAGGCATTGTTCTCCTTTTCTGGTTCCGTGTTCTACAGACTCAGAGCTCAGGCAGTGGCCTTTAATATCAAAGATCAGGCTTATTAAGATATTTTTTGTCTAAACATGCAGCTTTACACATCAAGATGCGCTGCCTAAGGGACTCACAGTGCAGAGTTCAGGCTGTAAATGACTTGAAGTAATGTGAGGTGACAGTGTTCTAATGCAAAAGTATGTAAACATCCAGCTGGCTATGAAGAGGAGAATCAGAGGGGCGTGCCTGGAGATCAGAAGCAATAGAGTTCAGAGCTCTGCTGTTACCTGCCCATAGCTGAGCCCCATGACAGGGCGGGTGATAAAGAACCCAGAGGGATTGGGGTGTGACCACCAGGGAACAGACTTGAATCTTGCTTCTTGGGTGAGGCTTAAGACGATGATGATCCTCACACAAAAGTCTCCATTTCAACATCATGCTGGCCTTAATAGAATAGTAATGTTAGGAATCTTGTTAGGCAAGCTTGTAAATGCTCCAAGCAATACAAAAATATTACTGTAATACAGCAGATATCACATCTAGACATAAATACGGACACAGAGATAGAGATATCTGACATCAGAAAGGAAAAAATAGACAGGGTCTACAATAGCCACTTACCCTGAATTGTTCACACACCTAGTGGGATATTGGGGCGTGTCTAGTCTTTTCTTCTGTACCCAAAAGGGACAAGGAATTGGCTGAGCAGTTGGTGGACTCAGAGACCAGAAAAAAATTCATAGCCAGGGTAAGGAGGACACAAAAAGGATCTCATGGTTCAGCGATTAAAGAATGGTAGCCATGAGCAGATCAGCTGCAGACACAACAGAGATAAATGACCTAAAAGCAAAGGAATGTTCATGCATTCACAGAAACCATTGGTCTTAGGGACCAATGGCCTCAAGTCTCTTCCCTGGTGCAATATAATCATCCTGGAACTAAAGAGAAGGGAAGAAGAAGGCATCTGTGAATGTATCTTGAATTGATTAAAATTAACCTAGGAGGAACTAACAGCATTCAGAAAGTGGAATGCTTCACCTTAATTTTTTTTAACTATTCTTCCATTAGGGAGTATTGAGCCAAAATCCAATTTCAGTGCAACTACAAAGAAAATGTTCTATTACATTTTTGCATATGTGCATTGCACAGTTTATGAAATGTGTCCCTATCTTAACAGCAAAGCTTCAGTTGGATGTAGGTAGAATATCTGTGTCTCCATCCCCATGTGGCTGCCCTTCTGTAGCTGCATAGAAGTTCAGGATACTCAAAGAGAGAAAAAATTTGTATTCTCATTTCTCATCATTTTAATGGAAATCTTAATTCAAGATAATCACACATGTCCATAATTATATATTTAAATGTACCATTTGTAAACCTTTGAAAAGTATTATTTGTCCCCCATTAGAAATATTGTAAGAAATCTGTTATTTCATGCTATAGTACCATTGAAAGAGCTGGAATTTTCAACTAACTTCACCATGGTAATGACCAGATAATCTAAATAAACCAGAGAATATCATCAGTGTAATATTAAACTATTATAAAAGTGCATATGTGATCATCATGTTACATATGTGTCATCACATTATGTAGTTGTTAGGGTACACATGTGTAATCTATTGTTCAATGTATATAGCCTCAGTATGTTTCACATGGCACAGAATCAAATAGTTCCAACGTTTAAAACTTAGAATGACTTTAGAGACGATCCCACCCAACAACATCATTATACAAATGAGGGAATTGAAGCCAAGAGATATTAAATAATTTACTCAATTACATTGCCCATTAATGCTGCAGCCAAAATGGGGCCCATGGAATAGCCCTACTCTGATAATTTTAATTAATTTCCAGAATAACATGCTTTATAAATTGAGTTATCAAGGTTAACAACCTTCAGCAGCAAATAACTAAAAATACAAGTGGAAATGGTTAAATGATAAGGAAAATGTTACTGTCTTGTACAACAGTGAGCAGGAAGGGGTAGTAATTCCAGGGTTACTCTATGGTTCAATCCCAAAATCAAAGGCCCAGACTTCTTTTTACCTTTCTGATCTCTAGGCTGACTCTTTTTATGGTCATGAGACTCTGCAGCCATATCAGGCAACCTACAGGCATCTCAAGATCCAGCAGAAAAAGAAAGTGACTCTAAGTGTCACTTTATGTGAACAAAGGCCATTTCCCAGAATTGCTTCAGGAAGACTGACCCATATTTCTCATTGGCCAGAGTTTCATCCTGTGTTCCTGGGACAGGACTACCATAAGGGGCTTAGATTAATCTGAACATTACACAGAAAGAAATGCCTCCAGCTTCCCTTAAAATATGCAGCCACTTTTAGGAAGGTGGGTACATGGAGGAATGAGGAACAAAAAGATTAAAAGGAAAAGATGGAGAAATAACTGGAGGCAACCAGTAGGATCTGTTATAACCGGAGCATGTTCCTAATTATAAATCAAAGTTGGCTCTAAACAGTAGAGAAAAGATAAATATTCTCACAATCAAATAAAAAATCCTTGATAAAGAACTACTCTCTAAAAGTGAAGAATTAGACATGTGTTCTTAATGTAAACCCAGATCATCACATGTAAGATTTACTGAAACAGCAAAACTAAAGAATCACAATTTATTCATTTACTTATAATCTGCATCAAAATAGGAAACTGTGGGATATTTTTTCCCTAAATTACTCTTTGGAAATTAACAAGCTTATTAAGTAGGAATTATCAGTACTATGTCTACTCTACAGATGAGGAAACTGCGGCTCAGCTAACTTGACATGTGACTCTCAAAGTAGAGTCTCTGGATCAACAGTATTAGCACTACTTTGAAATTCATTAAAAATGCAAATTTGGGCTCTACTTAATCAGCATCTTCAGGGATGGGGCCCAATAACCTGTTTTTTATTAAGTCTTCCCGGTGATTCTCACACTCTCAAAAGTTTAAGAACCACCACCCTAGATAATTACCAGTTGGATGTGAACACAGGCTGTCTTATCTCCACAGCCTGTTCAGTTAACCAGCAGGCTAAACCGCCTCCAGTAAACATAAAGTCATCTAAATACAACAAACTATGAGAGAAGGTATTACACTTCATCATAAAAAAGAAAAATGTTAGATTGGGCAGAAAATCAGGCTAAAGTAGAGCAAAATATTATCATTTTCAGTACACATGTTTCATTATTGATTCTGTTTCTATTATACACTTCATCCATATTATTTTAAAACGTGGTAAATTATAGTGACCCTGTGATATGGCTGCTCTGGCCTCACTTTTGGACATGGAATTGACAGGTGTGGAGGGTGGAGTCCTTGAACAAACTAGACACACTGTCTCAATGTAGAAAGAACTTCTTTTGATAATTTTATATTCAAATGATCTAATGCAGAATTAGTGAAAGCAATGCATCATGAGATGGCTGTGGGTTACTTGAATAGATATTTTTATAATGATTACAGGCACACAGAATACCACATTCTTGAAATTATATTGCCTTGTGTTACAAAGAGCTTATTCTCCCCATAATGGCATCTTGATAGAATGTGGGTGGGCTGAATAGCTCCCAGGGCATTAGCAAAGCAATGACATAAAATCATTGTTTTATTTTCTGTAGCTCCTCTGGATAGCTTGAGGGAAATTATGTGACTGTTCTACAAATGATGGGTAACTGTGAATTCTGGAGAAATGAGTCAAGGGACACATGACATCATAAACTAAAAAAGGACAGCATTTGGGCCCTATTTCATGCAATCAGGCCCCTGCAGTCTATTCTCCTTATATTTTGCAGATGTCTCCTCTGTGAGCTGTGTAATTATTTTTACCAGAGTTGTATGCTTTTTAATTTCTTATTTTTGATTCTTTCCATTTTCACATTCTAAAACTGTGAGAAGTAAACTTATTTCTTAAGAGTTAATACTACATGGAAAAACAGCAAGTTGAGATTTAAGGTCTATAACCAAGCAAACCACTTAGAATTATACTTGAGGGCCCCTCATTGACTTATCTGGAAACAGAACTGATGTCTGCTCAGGATGACTGGCGCCAACCTGGACTTGGTAGCCATATAGTTACTAAGTGACCTTGAGTAAACTCCATGACCTTCTCTCACTTAACCCAGGAACTGACTCACGGCTAGTGATCAATGTGGGTATCATTGGTATTGTCTCATCTCTCCTGAGCATGGTAAAACATATAAAGTAGACTAAAGGCATGCATTTGTTAAAAGTGTTGAGTATTTTCTGAGACATTCTATCGCTTTTATAAACATTGCAGAAGTCTTTGACTTTTAAGAAAACTTAAGTATCAGAGCAAAAGTTGTATATTAATCATCACATCCTCAAGAAGCAGTATCCAACTAGTATTAAATAAATGTGTTGAACTGAATTAGCTTATCTGAAATTTCTTTTGAGGAAATGTACTAGAATATTTCTTCTCTTATGTCTGTCTTAAATAGATAATCACAGGTTTTCTTTATGGTTGTAGATACAGATATATTTCTTCTTGCCAAATGTTTTCCAAGCAAGGTATATGAATTGCTTTTTTTAAATCATAGCATTTTGCAGCAACATTTTTCATTTTTATGAAGACCTGACATGGAAAACATTGCCAAGATAACATTGAAGTGATAAATGCATTTTTGCCCAGCACACTAGCCAACTCTGGATGTGTTTCCTGTCCCTAGACCGAGATAGTGGTTGTTTAAAATTAAGCTGAGAGCATAGGTTCTACTTCCTGATTACTTCTCCACCCAGGCTGGCAAGCCCATCTCACCTGCCACTTTGAAAATGAACAAGGTGGGAGGTTTTGAGTGACTCCACGGCCATAGCTGAAATACTAACTCCAAGAGTTTGCACTATTTCAGTCACTCAAGAATTCTGTATTTGTGCACTTAAAGACAGGACATTTGAAAAACAAAACCAGGTGGATTTCTTTCCTAAGGATAACATGAGGGATATAGCTACTTAACCATGGTGACTGAGAGTTCTCAACAAATTTGTGAAGGGTTATTTTTTGGCTGAAATGATTTTGTGTAGTCAATGTCATCACAGAGCTGTGAACACGAATCACCTCTATTTAAAATAACAAATGCCATGAACTTATCTGTGATATTTAAGCTAAGGTTCTTTAAAAATTTTTCTAGACATTCACTGAAATTCATCAGAGTGGTTTAAATAAATTCAACAAGATTCATATGATGGTTAATTTTTGTGTCAGCTTGATTGGGCCACAGGGCACCTAGGTATTTTAAACATTATTTTCGAATATGTCTGTGAGGGTGTATTAGGATGAGATTAGTATTTGAATCAGTAGAAGGAGTATGGCAGATTGCCCCTCTCCAATGTAAACAGGCTTCATGCAAAGGGCCTGAACAAAATAAATAGGCAGAAAGAATGTCCTCTCTCTGCCTAACAGTTTGAGCTGGACATCAATCTCCTCCTGTTCTCAAACTGGGACCTGCACCATCAGCCATTGGCCCTCCTGGTTCTCAGGTCTTTTGATTTGGACTAAAACATATACTATTGTCTTTCCTGGTTTCCAAGGCTTTGGACGTGCACTAGAATTACCTCACCAGCTTTCCTGTGTCTTCATCTTGCAGATAGCAAATTGCAGGACTTTTCAGCCTCCAAAATCACATGAGCCTCATAGAGGGTATGTCTTATGTCCAATAGTCCTAATCTTCAATTTCATAATTCATTGACATATACTCATCTCTACTTTGACTAAAGACAACTTTGTAGCTTTCTTCACATAAAAAGTATACATTGATTGCATATAAAGTTGCCTAAATTAATACCAAAAGGAGAAGGTAAAACTCCATAATCTCACTATCCAGAGATGACTATTAACATGTATGGTTTTATATTTACATGAGGCATATATATCTTTAATGTAAACACAACTTTACTGATATGCTGTTTTTAGACAGATATACTTTTTTCATAAACTTTTCTAAGGATGAACATACATATAAAAATTATACAACTCATTGTCAATAGCTCCATATAGCCAGCACCCATTTCAAGATAAAGAACATTGGCAGTCCCCAACAATTCCCCTCATGCTCACTCCCAATTATACCTTCTCCCAAGAGGTACCTAATTCCGGTACCTAACTTTTCTGGTTCAATATTTTGACTGTGAGATTATCCATATTTTTGTCTACAGTTGTAGTTGATTTATTTTACTGCCATACAGGACTCCATTGTTGTACTTATCATTTGTAACTGAATGATTTCCTTAATAATGATATTCCTGTAGCAATGAATAGTCAACAAATATTTTTCAACCACTTGGTATATTCTTCATTCTGTACTAGATATTCATTTGAAATGTCTTCAATGTCTATAATATTTGTTTCATTATATGACTGGACCATTCACTTTGTTTTTAGTAATCCTCAACTATGGTGAAAACAATATGCTGATTCCATGTTTAGTACCGTAAGAAGGAATTTGTGCTTCAGTGAAAAACTGCATGGTCTAGAGTCTGAAGGATATACCACCGGATTATCTGATTGTGATTTCACAGAAATGACTTTACAGCTCTGTAAACTTACAGAAAAGAAAGTAATTCTTATCTGCAGACATGCAAATTCTCTTTAGTAGATGAAGAGCTGACTTCCCTCTGACCCCTAGAAAGTTCCCATTTGCACGTACATTTCAAAATTCCTTTCTCTGCATATGTTATGACCTTAAGTTTCTGCCCTGAGCCAATTATTATATTCGTTTCAATTAATCTCTTGCTGATTAATAAGTAGGATTAAATGCTTAACATGTTTATTTTTGTACGTGTAAGACAATCATGGTTTTATGAACATTTGGTAGCACTTTATAATTCTTAATTTCTTCAGTAGCAATCTAAGTGATGCTACACAAATGCTGAACATTTTTTTCTTAGTTCTAAAGATAAAGTAACTGCCTGAAGATAGGACACAAGGGATGTGTTTAGTCTTGCTGGTTTAAATATTTTTCCTATTTCCTGGACTATCATGGTTGGTTGAAATCAATTGGAATATCTTCCACCTATCACCTGCAGAATCCAAACAAGTCTCGCATTGAATTTTTCACTTCAGACATTTCACACATTCTTTATTATTTAATGCACATTTCACTTCACATCACTGTGTATCGATTACTCTCTGTGTCAAAAATTTAATCTGAGATTCCATGGGCAGGCCGCATTACTATGGATGGGATTTCCTGCACCCTGGTTTCCCCCTGTTGAAACTTATTCCGGTCACTGTCAGTTCTTTCCTCTGTCTGTCTGGCAGGCAGGAACCATTTAACACTATTTTAGGACTGGATGCATAGACGTTAACATGGTGCTACAGCTTGACTGTGGCCCCTCCTAACTTCATGCTGAAACTTAATCCCCATGGTAGGGAAAGGTGGGGCCTTCTGGGAAGCGATTGAGTCATGAGGGTGCCATAAAGATTAGGGCCTTATAAAAAGTCAGGAGGAACTGCTTTCAGGCCTCTTTAACCCTTTCACTTTTCACCATGTGAGGATACAGAATTTCTCCCCCCAGAGAACAAACCAGCAAGGCACCATCTCTCTCAGAAGCCAAGACAAGACCCTCACCAGTTCCCAAAGCCCCTAGAATCTTGGACTCCTCTTCCAGAACCATGAGAAAATTAATTTCTATTCTTTATAAATTACTCAGCCTATTTTGTTATAGCAGCACCAGCAGATTAAGACACATTGCTACCAATTTGTTTTTCTGCAACATCAAGTATTAAAGGTGTTTGTGTAATGATTTCAGAATACAGCAGCTGAGTTCTTGAAAAGTTTCTGAAATTTGTGAATGTTCAGCTAATGTGACAAACACACATAAAAATAAGTAAAAGCCTAACCATACTCATTTTAATTCAATGTTTAAAAGTTATGAAATACTTTTCGATTATGCAACTCTAACAGAAATAGGGACAAAGGGTTGTTCTTTTCTCCTGCTAAATTTATGGTTTAGAAGACTCATGATGAGGTAAAAATCTCATCCTTCATCTTCCTGGGCATTGAGTTTTCTAGATTCTAAGCTACAAAGAACCATATTTGTCAGAATCCCTACTATAAATCTAGTGTCTAGCACCATGTCTGGCATGAAATGCATAAATTACCCTAAATGCCCTCATCGCAATTGTGTTTATATTTACAGAAAGTGTGCCTGTGATGATATCATGGGAGGAGCACAGCTCCCGGATTTCTTCCTCTCTGAGGCTGAAGCACAAAACAGAGGGATCCTATCATGAAACCAGTCCTGCCATGGCCTGTGCTCTGCCAAGGGCTGATGCTTACCCCGACTCTCTCAGTGGCTGACAAATTAAGAATGAAATTGACTTCATCAATACAGAGATCATATTCATCCTGGGTCCCTCATTACTCCAGAGACACACAGTAATTTACAGTATGGATCTCTTTTATAGCCATGGGACTTAATTAGAGGAAGGAAATGAATGTGTAGATATATTTGGTTGTTTTTAAATTATGAAGTTAGAGAGTTGTCAAGTGAATTGTCACTCAGGTCAAAAAAGAAGTAAACCTGGGAGAACATGACATGCTCCTTAGCATGTCTGACCAATTTGCAGATGGCAGGGTGGTCTATATGTTGCAATTGCATAGGTTAGAGCCTATTGTAGGTACATTCTTTGACCCACACGTGGTGGCCTCCTCAAATGGGATCAAAGAAACTCTATCTTCAGTTTCAATTCCCAATTTCAAGAATACGGATGGTTTCTCTCCCCTCTTTCTTATTGACTAGCAAAACTGCCTTCACTCCTCCCCGACATTCACAAAGTAAGGCCCAAGAGTGGCTTTAGAGGTCATCGCAAAATCAAAAGAATGGGGGAGACACATGACAGTTCTTAGTCCTGAAGTGTCAGAGTTGCTTGATCCATTCTGAGGTGTGTGTCTATGTAAATGAGCATCTACTTAGAGATGGCCCCTCTGCCTCCCACCCCATCTGGCAAATCTTTAACACAAGATCATACCTTCTCCCTTAATCATTTCCTACTGTGTTAAGAGCTTGTGGTCTTTGGAAGTAAAGTTAAGAAGAATCTTTAATTGCCATTTTAAAAAGGGATGAAACCCTGATAGGCTACAACAGGAGTCAACAGACTTTTTCAGTAAAGGACAAATAGTAATTATATTTGCAGCTTTGTAAGCCACACGGTTTCATCACAATTACCCATAACCACTGACACCTGCACATGAAAGCAGCTATAACCAATATGTCAGTAAATGGACATGGCTGTATTCCAATAAAACTTTATTTACAAAATAGTCAGTGTGCCACATGAGTTATGGTTTGCCAACATGGCAAGAAGGCTTTAGACACCAAAAAGACTTAGCTAACAGGTAGGTAGACATATGATTATGTAAATATATAAAGTGTATTTATTACACTCTGCAATAAACTGACCTCAGTTACTCTGGTGGATATTAGCAGCTGTGTATAGTGACAGCGTGTGAGGTTTACTTCACTGTTCACATCTAAATTAGACTATAGCAAAAGCAAGTCTCTGACCAGATTTTGTCACACGTAGATTTATTACCAAGTGGGCACATAGTAAGTCCAGCAACCTTCATAAAGTCCAGTCTCTATGTCCTTTTTTACATACAAGAAATGAAAACACAAAAACTTCATGAAAGCTTCACCTGCACAACTGTGATCATTTTATAACAGCAGGCTGCAAATAATTATCTGTTGGAGTTGGGAGACTCCAAACCCTCCAATTCAGTGGTGGGATGGAGGATTATCTGAAAATTAAGCCTGAGTAACTGAGTTGATGCCTGGGGCAAGGGTTGAGAGTGTGGTATTGGGTTTCTACATTATCTTGCATACCGCTAAATTATCAAAGAGAGCTAATTTCAAATATTTATTTTGCTAATTAAGAATCCACTAATTTTATCATTGATAACCTACTTCTATCTTTCATCATGCTAATTTTCTAAGTCTTTGGTGTAAATCAGTTCTGAAGAGAGCAGAAGCAGCACTTAGAGTAGCCACCTGTGCAGTGTGAATCTCCCCATGAAATACCAGGAGATGGCCCCATCCTGGGAACGCCCAGTTAGGATGTATGACTATCTTTCAGGTGAAGATGAAGTGAACATGCACACTCCTATCCTACTGTCTAGGCTAAAAATAAATAAATAAATAATTTATAAACATTATAACTCCCATTTTTTCAAACCTGGTTTTTTTTCCATATAGCTTGATAGGCTCTATTAGAGTTTACCTGCTTGCAGGAGGTTATAGGGCCCCACAGGGAGCAAGTGGAAAATGACAAAAAGACTAAACCTAAAGAGGAGGAGGTGGTATCATAAGTGTGGCAAAACCTTCCCAGGACCAGGATAGTTTGGGAAGGATGCAAAGGATGCTTCCAATCTAGAGGAGCAAAACCGGATTGTGTCTTCAGGGACCCAGAGTGAGATGGTGAAGCGCATGGCTGTCCCAGGAAATCTATCCCAGTAGGAAAATCCATCCAGTGCAAAATGTGGCAAGAATAAAGTGGGCCAGTAGGTGCAGGAAATCAGGTGGCTATCTGAGAGATTTGGTGAGACAGAGCTTAGCAACTCCATGTGTGTCAGAAATATAAACAAGGGAAGCAGACCTAGAAGGGGTGGCCACCCATCTTCAATTCTACAAGGACAGAGGACAAGTGGAAAAATGTACTCTCATTATACGGTCAGCTGCCTTCTCACTGGTCCAGGAGAGGGACAAGGAAACTGTTAAGTCCTTCAATTTGATTTCTGTGAGCTGGACTTGGACCAGACAGGTTGTGCCAAGTACAAACAAAAACACAAAAAACTGAAGATGACTATAGACTCTGAAGACAATTGATTCTGAGTTAAGAAGATTAAAAACAGAGGTCAGGCCAGGTGGAACTGGCAGGTCAGTAGCTTTTCCTGGTTTACAAAGACATGTCCAGATCTTCTGCTCTCCCAGCTTGCTTTAAATCTGTCTGTTAACTATTCTGCTTAGCTCATGTCTGAGGTCACTCAATGTTTCTGGTACTCTGCAACTGTATTTAATGTTTGCTGACAGCTTCAGGGGGTTTTCCACGGGAAGAAAGGACCCAGTTGGTCATCGGCAGATGACAGGTCTGCAAAGTAGTTTTCCTTGCAGAGGCCTTTATGAAACCTAGGCAAATCCCAGTGCAACACAAATATTGCAGTTGTAGAGAGAACCACATGGGCACTTACTTCAAGCAACATACAAAGCGGTAAAACTCAAGTACAATGAAAAATGGTGGACTTCCTGTTGAAAGCATTTGTAGGTCTACTTGAAATGGCTATGATATAGATAGCCAAACACTTAGGAAGTGAAGAGACCATCACACAATGCCTTCTGGAAGTGATAACTTTAGAAAATAAACTTTTATTGTTAAAAATTTCAATAATATGCAACTAGAAATAATAGCACAATAGATGTGCACAGATCAAATAATTGAGATCTCGTCACACACCCTTTGTTGCACCTTATTTTTATTTTTTGCTGAAGGTGGTGACATGTTTTTGACCCTGAAGCTGGAGTCAATATTTGCCAATATTAAGGATTAGTTCTGTGATTTCCTGGATGCCTCCCCTAAGAAAGTGCTTCAATATTTTGTATTTGTTCACCTACTTTGAATCCCTAGCAACGAATGTTCAACCCCTGCTTTGTGAAAGGCTCAGTGTACTTAAAATTCTTCTATCTTCACATCTTAAAAGTGTCAGAGCAGCTTTGGGAATGACAGACACATTTCAAGATTTCTTTATATCTTTGCGTCCATGGCTTTCCCATGGCAGGGATACAAAAAGTAATCTAGCCAAGCTTTATAGAAAATAAGCCAGCATATTGGTGCTTAATTTTTGTTTAAGAGTGTTTGCTTTCCACCACTTTCTTCCAAAGCAACATAATGTTGTTTTAATAACATTAAATTAGAACAATAAAAAATATTCCTATTTTTAATTTTGTTTGCATATAACTGTGCCTTATGCCTATGGAAAAGGAGATAAGAAATGGTTAAAAAGTACAAATGTAACCACAGTTTGGAAAAGGATAATTTCCAGCTCTTTCCAACTGCTTAGGACCTGGTCCAAGATAACAAGTCACTGTCTCCCATGTTTTGTTCCATTTTGAGAGTCATGCCTGCTGGTGCTGCTGGAGTTAAGGGTCTGGCAGCTTCCCTAGTCTGACCTCTTTATTGTTCATGGGTTCATAACTCAGCTATTTTAGGGGACAGAGTCTCACTTTAGAGCCCCCAGTACAGTGTTGTGGTTTCATAGCTCACAGAAACCTCAAATTCTTGGGCTCAAGTGATTCTCTTGCCTGAGTCTCCTTAGTAGCTGGGATTACAGGTGTCTGCCACAACACCTGATGACTCAGCTCTTTAAGTCTGCCAGAGCCAGAACTTGACACCTAGGGAACATTATGTCTGACTTTGCACATGTGTGAGCATCATACATAATTTTCCCTCTTTACAATAAGCTAATCAACAATATATATACATGATAAGTTCATCATTTCATAGCTATATCAAAATATTGGACAATTTGTTCTGAAGTTGATTTTTACCCACATCAATAATAAAAGTTAAGAAAGTCTTATCTTTAAAGGAGAAGCTCGGTAATTCATGAAGAAATTGGAGACTTTAAAAGATAAGTTTAAAAACATTGAAAATTAAGCACTGACTCCTGAGAACTTGAAAATGAGTTCTTACTCATCTGGTATTTCACTATGTCTGTTTATCATAAGAACACTTTGACACTTGGTATAATGACACTAAATAACCACAATTGAAACAAACATTCTATAAGGGACTGTTATGAGTTGCCTCTAATGTGGTAATAGATGTCATTTTAAAAATGCAACTGTACCATCTAGATGAAAGATGGTGACTCCTAACACATTGGTTACAGACAATTGAATATTACAGCTGTCTTTCCTCCTGACTCGCTGCTATCATTTTACAGAGTGAAACCAGTGTCGGACTGGCATGGAATTCTTGCAGGATCAAAGAAAACTACCATTCAGAAAACTTCATCTTCACTATGAAACAGGTAATAAATTTGAATGACTAGTACTTGCCTGCCGTGAGAAATATATAAAGGTCATAAACGCATTTCTGAAATCAGGTGGGTCTGAGTTTGGGGCTGTACTCAACTTTTCTAAGCCACCATCTCCTTGTGTGTAACCTGGGGATTCTAATGCCTCACGGGATTATTATAGAAGGTAAATGTGCTATTATAGAGAAAGGGCTTACCTGTGTCCCTAATGCCTGGTACAGAGAAAGGGCTCAATAAATGTCAATACCTGAAGCTTTGAAGGGATGATACATTAACTTTGGGATTCGATTTCAGTGTAAGAAATTGTCTCTTATCCCTTTAGTGGTTTTGCTCCCGCCTAGATTATCACCATTGGCCCCTGAATAAATTGAAGCTTTCTAATGTCTTTCCATGTTAGAAGCTCACGCCTTGTAGTACTAAAAAGATCCAGCTCGAGTATTAAATTGCCCACAGTCTTTTCATCATGTGCTGCAAATGTAAAGAATATTACTTTCCCTTTGTACTGGCAGAGAAAAAGATGGCTAGAAATAATAGTCTCCTAACAGTAAAGTTATTTGACCTCTATACTTGCCTCATCAAAGTCTGACTTTCCAAAAATTTTTGAATGATGCTTTTTCCCTTGGCCTTTAAATATTAGCTGACATTTGAAAGGGATTGATCTATTTTTCTATGGATTCTTTTGAACACATATTTTATGCCAGCCTTTATTTTTAATAGATTTTTTGGACAATTTTATGGTCCTCTTGAAGAGAGTTTTTCATATTTAAATCTAGTGACTGTCCAATGACACATGAAGATGCACGGCACTGATTTGGTCAATGACAGTTTAAAGAATCAATTGTGTATTGAATTTTCATGGTCATCAATGTACCCACATCCAGATTCACGTTTTGTCATAGTCACTTCAGATCTTTCTTCTCTCTTTCCATTGACAAGCACTGTCCTAAAGTTGGTTATCTCATCATCACACATGCCTTCCTACTTCTTATACATGGCACGATGCTTTTACAAATGCTATGACAGTAATCCTACACAAGGCATGCAGTTATGAGTGTCATCAAATGAATGGTACCCACAGTACACATTAGTTCTGTATTATTTTACCAGGAAGCTCCAACGTTCTGTAGACTTAGTAGTTCAGGGAAGAGGTGATGAGATGAGACTTTAGTGGAAAGGAAGTAGGATGTAACCAAGAAGGATGAGAGACGGCATTCCAACTGAAGGAACGATGGAAGCAGGAACACAGTTGTAGAAATGGATATAATGTTCATTCACTTTGCTATTTCTTATTTATTTTCCTGCCTTTAGAAATATAATTCATTTGCACCAACTTAAGCTCTCACATTGCATTCTACACTGTTCTATAAATAAGAGATAACAAAAGGTTTATACTTCAATCTCCCAAATGTAATTACATTAAACATACACAATAAGGTAAGTGAATATGTTTATGTCATGTAGCAACACTGATTTCCTCAATCCTACACTGTAGTTTGGCACCCTATCTAGTTCTTTTATATTTCTTAGGAAAGTTTTATCATTTTCCTTATACATTTTTCTTAGTAAAGTGATTTCCCAGAAGATTGATGGTTTGATTTTATTATCCATGGAATTTTTTTCTCTCTATATTTTCTAACTGCATAATGTTTGTATAATGGTATTCTCTAGATATGTGCCCATATCAGGGTCTTACCTGAGTCTTACAAATTATGAAGTTCTTTCAGCTAATTATTTTGACGTTTCTAGGGAGCAATCCTCTTTTATAGTAGTTACACTTTTTATTTCCGTTTCATGTCTTATTGTGAGGCTCAAAAGTTCCAGAATAACAAGGAACACTGATAAAAGTGAGCAATCTTATCTCACTCCTGCTTAAAAAGACACTTTATGTATTTCACATTTAAGTATTATATTGGCTATTAGTTAGAAATAGATTATCACATCAAAGAAAAATTCTACTATCCTGTTATTGATTTCATGCTCAGACTTCCCCACTATATAAAACAAGGTATTCTCAACTCTCACAATGCAGGCCCCTAATACAGGCCCTCCTACATCCTGCCCAGGGCGGGAGATTTCAGTCCTTTTGGAAGGAACACTAATCCCTGCTTAGATCAAAAAGATGGGCTAGGCCTCCATGGTTCTACATTCCTAAGCTCAGAGACCTTCTATGCTGAACCACTCCAGGCTGGGTGCCCCATTCAGACAGGACTCTACCACGCCTTCTCACAGTCTCATTAAATGATGAGAAGTCACATTTCCTGCTGGAGGACCGAGGCCTCGCACTTATCTCCCAAAGCCAAACAATCAATTCAAAGAAGTTTTGTCTTGTCCCGATACATATTTTTTCAAATGGTCTCTTAAGAAATAGCTACATTGCACTGCTCAAAGTAACATTTCAAGGTAACTGCTTTCAGAGTGATGATGGCTTCAAAGATTGTACTTGAGAACACTATCTGCTCTGTATTCAGGTCTACAGCGTCCCCCGCAGGGCCTATTCCCTGTCCCACCTGCACACGCTCTTCCCTGAGCCCACATCACTAAATGCCACATAACTTATTTATCCTCACACGGTCTCCACCAGGGCAGAGACCCTCTCTTGTTCACTAAGAGATTCCCAATGCTCAATGTAGAGAAGTTGCTCGATAAATATTTTTAACTCAAGGAGTGAAAAAAGAAATCAGAATCTGATACCTTTGCTAAGTAAGACAACCTGTTATCAAAGGAAATGAATGTTTTTCATCTTTAGAAGCAGAAAAGTTTGGTGGCAATTTTCAAATTGTTTTGTCGCCAACGTTAAAAGGTAAAATGTCATTTCTTCAACATCTGTTGTATTACTTTTAAAAATATATTATAGATTCTAGATAAGGAATAAACATGAGGAAAGTAATTAAAAAAAAAATCTAGGTTAAAAAAAAAAAAAACTAACCAGGATATGTGATGGTGAGATAGAGCATCCGAAAGAGGCAGAAAGAGGCCATTCCTCATTTGGCCAGAATGATGCCAGAACTGTAATAAACGCTTCATAAATATTTACCATACAAATGAGTGAGCAAAGGAAAAAACAGATACAGAAATGAAGAGCCTCCTTACAATGGAAAAACTTCGTATGTGAGAATGTCCATGGAACTCCTGAAGAGCCAAAGCCTTTCTCTAAAGAAATAAAATTGTCAAAGGCAATTCAGGATTGAAGGTCAGGAGAGGGCACTGGTTAGCAAAATCAATCTAATTCAAATCACCCTGGAGATACACTGTTCTTACACTGAGCCTGCACCCCAATGATGACAGAGACAAAATCGAACCCAGAGTTTCACGCCTATCAAACAGCCCAGCCTATAATACCGACTTTTCCTTCCTCATCTTCTACCTCAGCAGAGAGAGAGAGAAAATCTGCCACACTTACCCATTTATATTCAAGAGCCTCAGCTCCTGCAGGCAAAGAATCTCATCTCTTCTTGCTCGGTGACCGTCACTGCCCCGACGCATTCGGGTGCCAAGTGGAAGCTACTTTGCGATTGTGATTCCGTATTCCTGGCATTTACTGCCCAGCTAATTGCAGCTTCCAATTAGTCTCTCCTGATAAGGAGATGCAGGCTCCCTCTCCGATGTGATCTTGGGCTATGCACAAATTGGTGTTCGGAAACAGATGATAGCCCAGTGCTGCAGCATCATTTTATTAAACTAAATCTGAAATTCACAAGGGAGGTGTTAGCTCTGGGTTTGGGTTTTTTTTTCCCCCCAGCACTGCCTCAACCTTAATTTTGCAACTTAGCACAAATCACTGCTTGCAGGGAAGGATTAGGTATCCCCGGGGGCGTGCCCTCGCTGGTTAACTCTACTGGGACTACCCAGTAACTGGCTTTGGTACTTCCTGGGACTACACATTTCATCAGATGGAGTCTTTGTGTCCTGCATACACATTTATGGATAACACAGAAATTTTACAGCTCTTTCAAAAGCCAATTTCAAAAGCATCTAGGGAGGACCTTTGTTAAAGGGATGTGAGGTTTGCAAAAGGTTGCCTATAGCAATCTGACACCTGAACATCATTTGGGAACTTGTTAAAAATGCAAATTCTCAGACCATAGACCTCTTTGAACCAGAAATGGAGAGTGGGCCCAGCAATCAGTGACTTTACAAGATCTCCAGGTGACACTGATTTGAAACTCAAGTTTAAAAATCAGAGGTTCAGTGAGATCATTCGAGGGATGTTACCATAGACAAATGGCTCTCAAACTTCAGTGTGTCTGAATCGCTTGGAAGACTTGTTGCGATGCTAAGTGGAACCCCAGTTCCACATTTGGATTCAGTACGTCTAGGGCGCTTCTCAGAAGAATTCCACGATCTCCAAAATTTAAAATTGCCAAACTAAATGAAAAACACTAGGAGTTTTAAGGGGTCACATAGAGACTTGCCTCTGATGCTCTAACTTTGGAAGAAAGTGGTGTAATCTGGAAATGCACTATAAGCTTATATATGAAAGAATATGGATGCCTGCTTCAATTTTGGGGGCAGACAGCTCATATTGGTGAAATTCACTTCTCCCTCAAGATGGTTTGAGATTACAGGGAATGAAGAAGCAGGAAATTGTTAACAAGAAGATGACCCTTACTGCCATTCTCTCACTAACTTGCCTGGTAAACAATTTTTAACCTGCTCAGGAATCAGTTTCTCTGAATTCATTTAGCAAACACGCATTGATCCACCCATGTGCAAAACACCACACTTCATACTATGAAAGAAACCGATGAATTAGGTGTCATCTCTGAAGACAGACATGCGTGTAAATAGCTACAGTGTAGGGACAGAGAATGTTGCTGAGAAAAGCACCATAAATATAATGAAATGATTGCTTCTGTCACTACGTTTTTTTTTAAATAGACTCTCGGCTCTGTTGCCCAGACTAGAGTGTAGAAGCATCATCACAGCTCACTGCACCCTTAAACTCCTGGGTTCAAGCACTGCTCCTGCCTTCACCTCCTGAGTAGCTGTGACTACAGGTTTGCGCCACCAGGCCAAGCTAACTTTTTCTATCTTTTGTAGCGATGGGGGTCTCACTTGTGCTTAGGCTGGTCTTGAACTCTTGAGCTCATGCAATCCTGCCTCTCAGCCTCCCAGAGTGCTAGGGTTACAGGTGTGAGACTCTGTGCCTGGCCCTGTGACCACATTCTAACGATTCCTCTGTTACCTGGACCCAGGGCTTAACAGAGTCACCTTCTCTTTTCTGCTCCATTTGCACTAGTTCCTCAAAATCCTCCTCATCCTCTCTTTGAAATATTCATATTTTTCTCAACATCACTATTTCTCCTCCTCCTCGGCCACATCTCATTCTGTCACATTACTCCCCAATCCTGCGGTGGCCTCCACACCATGCTAGAAACCCGCCATCTGCTGTCTTTCTACACGTCCTGCAGCCTGGTACCCAGATTCAGCTTCCCAAAATGTTGGAGTCCTCCTGTCACAACTTTGCCTCTCTTTATGAGCTCCTGCCTAAGTGGCTCCATCTGGAATTCAGGAGCTACATACTGTGCTTCCCGCCCCCTCTGCCACTGGCCTCTGCTCCCCAGCACAGCTCTTGGGGTACCAGCCCGACTCAACCACGTCACCAATAACACTCCATGCCTCAAAGCTGGAGTCCTCTCCTCAAGCTCCACGGGCCTCTTGAAAGTTCCTGCCTCCACCCATCCCCATGTGGTCCATCAACCCTCACCCCCCTCTAAGGCTTTTCTCTCAGTTTTCCAATCACAGTGTCTTCCCCTGCTCTGAATCTCTACCACCTCTATCAATATGTTCATCCCAGAGTCCTGTTCTCTGATTGTTCTTAGAGCCGACAGGTGTCTCTGCTTTGAAGGGCGAGATGGCTTCTTTTCATTGTGAACGCCTCCCTTCTTGCTGTGCCCAGGCCCTCCCAGCCACACACTCGCTGGCTCCCAGGCCCTCCCAGCCACACACTCGCTGGCTCCCAGGCCCTCCCAGCCACACACTCGCTGGCTCCCTCTCTTGCTCACATAACAGTCAGCGCGGGCACTGCAGCAAAGCCCGGGGAACACTGGGCATGCTGGAAGCAAGGCTGGGGACATCTGTTGTTTTCTTTTTGCCAGGCTGGCATGCATTCGCCTTTCTGATTCCCATGATCTCTCTCCGTATGGTTTGGGAGCTGCTGAGAACCGTGGCCCAGGCCTGGCTCACTGGAATGCCGGAGGCGCTGGTCAGCTGTGACCATGCACCGCTCCTGAAGGACCGTGTGTACATGCCGGGCCAGTTAGAACCAATGAGACTCAAATGGAAGCTCTGATCTGAATTATAGAAAAAAGAAATTCCCCAGATACTATTCTTGAAGCTTGCTGGACACTGGCCTGCAGGTGCTGGCAGATGTCTCATCAGAGAAAGCTGCCTCCCAACATGTCAATCCAAGAGGAAGGAAGTGTGGAGAAATGGAAAGAGACAGATTCCAGGCACCACTGATCACCTGGATTCAGCTGTGCCTGAAGCAGTGCTCTCCAATTTTATAAGCCATAGTGGGATCACACCTACGGTGCATCTTAGCAGGGTACTGGTGAAACTTATTAAATGTACAGTATCAATGTCTTTATATAGTGATCAAGAAAATGCCATGAAGGCTATCTCTAACAGTACGATCAAAATCTTTCTGATTGTATATGAAGCACATTCTGCCCTATGGTTGCACCAATGTACACAATTATGATTTAATAAAATTATTAAAATTATCAAAAAAATAATAAGTTGAGAATGAAAAAAAAGTCTTATTTTCTCTAAGCTAGTTTGATTTAGTGTTTCTCGTTTACTGTCAATAGAGACCAACTAACTTAAATAAAAAGAATAAAAACTGACACTAATTGAGAATTTACTACATACGAGAAGCTATCCTAAATATTTGTAGAAAAAATATATTTCGTCTTTTGATAAAAGACCCTTTCTAAATAATTGTGGTAAATCAATAAGAGTAGATGATTTTTTTTTCTGGTTCAAATAAGATACGAATGGTAAACTTCTTATATCAGACAATTATTACTGATCTCTCATGATTGATTGTCTAATCCTAAAATGTGAAAAATTTTGGAGAAAATGTTGTAAAGTACATCTATAGCTATTGAATGACACGTGTATTACAGCCTTCGCATATACAGCACTTACTGAGCTGCGTGCATATGAGAATATACGTGTATCTGCCAATCACAGCATCTTTATACTGTAAAGAAGACCATCCCATATGATATTCTGTCTGGAATATAGGAATATCCCCAAAACTCACTTTTTCTGAAACTAATTCATTCATCCAGCATAAGTGTTTTTTAATTTTTTCATCTTTCTCTTTCTTTTTTTATCTTTGATTAACATGAGGGTACACACGATTCAGTTACATTGTTTGCCTTTGTAAGGTAAAGTCCAAGTTGAGGTGAGTCTTTCTCCCAGGTAGTGTGTCACATACTCATTGTCCCCATTAGGTTGGGGGATGGCTCCCCTCTTTCCAGCCCCTCCCCCTTTCTGGAATGTAATTGTTTTTCTCTCGTGCAGGCCTATAATTTTTCATCTACTAGTTTAACATGGTATCGAGTACATTGGATGCTTACTTTTCCATTCTTAAGATACTTTGCTACAAAGAATGTTCTCCAACTCTAGCCAGGCAAATACAAAAGATGCAAAGTCTCCATCTTTTTATGGCTGAGTAGTACTCCACGGTACACATATGCCACAGCATGTTAAATCCACTCATGTGTTCATGGGCACTTGGGGTGTTTCCATATCTTTGTCATTGGGAATTGAGCTGCTGAAAACATCCAAGTGCAAATATCCTCATGATAAAATGATTTTTTCTTCTTCTGGATAGACATCTAGTAATGGGATTGCAGGATCAAACAGAAGGTCTACTTTTAGCTATTTGAGGATTCTCCATACTTTTGCCGAATGGGCTGTATTGGTTTGCAATCCCAACAATAGTGCATAAGTGTTCCTTCTCTCCACGCCCATGCCAGAATCTGCAGCTTTGGGACCATGTGATGTGGACTATGCTCCCTGGGGTCAGGTGATATCTCAAAGTGGTTTTGATTTGCATTTCTCTGATGCCTAGAGATAATAAGCATATTTTCATGTGTTTGTTGACCATTTATCTATCTGTCCTCGTGGGGAAATATTCTGTTCATGTCTCTTGCCTGATGATTAATGGGGTTGTTTGCTCTTTTCTTATTGATCAGCTTGAGTGCTTTATAAATTCTGGTTATTAGCCCTTGTCAGACTCATAACTTGGGAAGATCTCCTCCCATCCTGAAGGTTGTCTGTTTGTTCTGCTGATTGTGTCCTTAGCCATGCAGAAGCTTTTCTTCACTTGATCAGATCCCATTTATTTATTTTTGTTGTTACTATAATTGCCAATGGTGTCTTCTTCATAAATTCTTTCCCAAAGCCGATGTCATAAAGCGTTTTTCCCATGCTTTCTACTAGAGTTTTTATGATTTCATGTCTTAGATTTAAATCTTTTATCTGGCATGAGTTAACTTTTGTAAATGGTGAAAGGTGTGGGTCCAGTTCAATCTTTCATATGTGGCACTACTAGCACAGAAATATTTTACAAAATATAAAATTATAAAAATTGATATTTATGTTTTTCAGGATATAATTAAAGTAAAATAATATTTGGGTATGAATATAATTTGGGATCCTCTCATAGGAAAGCTAGAGACAGGAGATTGGCAACTGAGAATGGCAAATACACACAGACACAAATTTGAGATTATAAGAGTTGTTATGGCTACCAAGAATAGTTCAATCCCTGTACATTTATGGCTATAATTACTTTTAGACTTGAGTTCTGTTTGTCACCTTTTAACATGTGATTACCTTACACATGTGACATGTAGCATAAGTGACATTCATACAAAAACAAATGGAAGGTCTTTGACTGAGAACTTATTTTCACAAAATAACTAAAACAGTTTCAGTAAAATGTCTTCAGCCCCGTGCTTAGACTTTTGGTTTTTATCTCTTTCTTAACAAAATGGCTGGCCAACTGAAAAAGCCCCCCTTTGTCTTATTAAAACCATGTTGTTTGTGTCCTAGACGTTTGTTGTCATATATCTCATAAACTTTTAAACTTGGACACTATTTCCAATCCCCTTTTTTGGTGGGGAGGATAGAGTCTCACTCTGTTGCTCTGGGTAGAGTGTCATGGCATTGTGGTAGCTCACAGCAACCCCAAACTCTTGGGTTTGAGCAATCCTCTTGCCTCAGCCTCCCGAGTATCTGGGTCTCCAGACCCCCACCACTATGCTCAGCTAATTTTTCTATTTTTAGTAAAGACAGGGGCTTGCTCTTGCTCAAGTTGGCCTTGAACTCTGAGCTCCAGAGTGCTCCCAGAGTGCTAGGATTCCAAGCATGAGCCACCATGCCCAGTTCTATTACTGATTCTTGAGGAGACCTAAACCTTGGTCACCAACGCAGCATGGTGAGATGGGCCATCAGAGGCAGATCCCATTCCCAGACCTGTAAGTAGAAAATAGAAAGAAAAATTGAAATTAAAGAAAGGTGGAAAGGAAAGGAAGGGGAGAAAAAAGAGAGATAAAGGACAAAGAGTTCTTGCTATGAAAAGATAGGAAAGAGCCCGGGGACAATTCTTCCACAGGCCAATAATGCACTTCCATACCCTCATCCATCTGTATTTCTCCCATTACTCTTGGTGTCCAGGGAGAGGCAAACCTTTCACTCCCAACAATCACAAAGGCCTCTGAAAGATCATGCTGTTATCTAGTTTATGTTAATAAGCCCGAGGCCAGCATAAAATTAAATTCTTTCACTCTTAAAAGGAACCTGATAATTATGGGAAATCTGCAGAACACTTGATAGCCAAATACTTCAAAAGGGCCAGATTTCTTTAATCTAGTCAAGCTAGGAAGAGACACTGGAAACTTTTCTGAATCTCAATCATGCACCGGCTGTGAAATGTAATTTTAGAGCAAGCCACAAAGAAATAATTAGAGACCCATTTGCAGCAGAGATCCATGACTCTAAAATCTCTCAAAGTCTCCAAATGCAAAATGACATTAGCCTGAGTCCACTTCCAGACATGGCATATCACTCAGCAGTGTTGAAGCAGCAGAATTTGGACTCGCTAGCTGAGCATGTGGAGGAATCCAAAAGGGTGGTTGTAGTTGTGTCAGAGCCAGGCGAATAATGGCAAAAGAAAAGCACAGCCACAGATCAGAGAACAGCAGCTAGGGAAACAGGTACGGGGGAGCCAGAGTCAGCATCTGCCATGAGGAAGGTTCACCTCTGGAACATGAATTGCAAAAATCAAGCAAGTCTTTGTGCCCTCAAAATGCACCATGAGGTATAACTTTTTTAATGGTCCTTTACCTGAAAAATCAGGTGCAAAACCTCGTCTTGATCCTACCAATGGAAACAAAGTAGTTGTACTTGAACTTGACTTAGGAGAAAAAACTCCTTCATCCCTGAGCCCAGATAGAAGGTACCAATATTTATTCATTTCAAATCATCAGTCTTGACTTGTCATTGTACTAGAACAGAGTTAATGATAGAGCACTGGGCATCAGTAACTCATGAATTGTGCATGGAGTTTTAATATCAGCAGCAAATATGCAAAGCCTGGTTAAGGCAATAACTTAAGATTTCCATATCTTTATTTTTTTTAAAAAAAAGAGAGATCAGAATTAAAAATCTCGAAAGCTCTAATGGCAGGAATATAACTCTCTGAATGGGTTTTTTTTTAAGGGCTTCATTCAAATTTTACTGAGTGTGTTTTGCACATGCCACAAATGATAGAGGCTCCAAGGACATCAGAGAGTTCCATCTTTCTGGGGCTACAAGATAGAAAGCTAACAGTCGTTCAAAACCACAGTTCAACAAATGGCCATAAGTCAAGTCCACTAGTGTACTGAGTTTTACAAGTGAGAAGTATGATGAATAGAATCTACAAAGTCTACCTGTAGCTTTTTAACCCCAGAATCTTTACAATCAATGAAGTGGCTAATACTTGAACTTGAAGGTTGAATGAAGAAATATAATTCCTGATAAAATAAATAATATAGAAATTGTTTCAAATATAAATGGATATTAAGAAAAAAATAAAAATTCCATTTAACATAGTCACTACTTTCCCCACAGATTTTAAACTGTACAAATGGTGATTATCAATAGCAACCAATCTCAAAAAATACTCCAAAACAAAAACTAGAGCACTGTTATTCGATAGTTGTAATTCTATTAAGAAAGGTTTTTGGCCTTTATTTCACTTCTAGCATTTAAAATTTAGCCAATACCTTCAATTCATTTTATTGACTCCACCAAAATAATACTTTTTTTTTCAACATTGATTCCTTTCTCTTTTTCTTTTACTTTAATTAATGAATAGATTTGATAAAGTGGAAGGGCGTATTTTCTTTTTTTCTCATTTGTGCTTAAAATAATACCAATAATATTGCCTATGCAATGCTATGTGAGGAGATATTCTTTTTTTACTTTTTATTTTTTGAGACAGAGTCTAACTTTGTTACCCCTGATTGAGTGCCATGATGTCATAGCTCACAGTAATCTCAGACTCTTGAGCTCAAGCAATTCTCTTGTTTCAGCCTCCCAAGTAGTGGCACCTACCACAATGCCCAGCTATTTTTAGATCTAGCTCAGGCTGGTCTCGAACTCATGAGCTCAAGTGATCTGCCGGCCTCAACCTCACAGAGTGCTAGGCTTCCAGGCCTGAGCCACCGTTGCCAGATTTTCTTTTCTTCTTTTTTTTTTATTACATTATTTTTCTTGAATTTTCATTGCATTAAACTAGAGTAAATGGCAGAGGTCTGGGCACACCCAACCCATGAAATATGCACAAAGAGTTTTGATCAGTAGCATGCAAAAGAGCAAACTGGGGCACAGAAAATTAAGGGCACTTAACAAAGTAACTCGGTCTTGTTTAGAAGCAAACTAACAATCTTATTTAGGAACATGCTAACTTTGGGCTGACATAGCCAACCACCAGAATCTAATATCATATTTTAACTTTCTGAATACTAACTGTCTGGCAAATATTTTACAGAAGAGCCATGTGAGTTTAAGATATAATTCTTTTTCACAGCAAATCACTCACTTTCCAGTGTAATTTGTCTTTTATTACAGAACATTTTCTACTACAGTACTTCTATTGTTCAGGCTAATTGCTAAGTATATTCGCTATCTCGGAAATGCACACTGGCATTTTGATGTGATATTGAAGAATTAGAATGTGCATATGGCTAATGGAACTGAGGACAGCTTGTACTCTACAAGTTCTCCACAAAAATAAAACAAATAAGTACATAAATAATTCATAGTCAGGTCAAAAGAACTATACTTAGTTTCTTAACTCTAACCGTTAACTAACAGCTTTGTAAAAGTCATTGGATGATTGTATTATATTTTACAAAGCCTGGTAAGTCTATCTCCAGAGGCATCCTTGAGGCTTTAGATGCCTCTAAGCATCTGTTGAGTCATTTTGAGTTGCACTCTGAGGAGTATATCATGGGGAGTTTATGAGAGATACATATCAAAGTCACTGACTTGTCTCCATGAGCTTTCCAGCAACTGTAACCTCACAAATATCTATAGGATTTACAATAGACAAGAATCTCAGTTGCTAGAATCCTGAAAGGTTTTTGAGGAACAGTGAACGTCAGATTTGGGTTTAACGGGATTAGATGTATGTTAGGCTATGGGGTGTGATGGTTAATTTTATGTGTCATCTTGGTCAGGCCACAGGACGCTCAGAGATGTTCATAAACATGATTTCTGGGTGTGTCCCTGAGGGTGTTTCTAGAAGAGACTGTCATTTAAATTGTTGAACCGTGTAAACCGGATAGCCCTCCCCACTGTGGCTGGATGTGATCCAACTTACGGAGCAAGGCCTGAATCGGACAAAAAGGTGGAGCAAGGTTGAATCCACTCCAAGCCTGATAGATAGAACTGGGACATTAATCTCCTCTGGCCTTGACACTTCTGGTTCTCAGGCTTTCAGACTCAGCTGGAATCTACACCACTGACTCTGGCTCCCAGGCCTTCAAACTACCCCACCAGCTCCCAGGGGTCTCCAGTTTGTAGATGGCAGATTCAGGACCTATCAGCCTCCATATCATGTGAGCCAATTCCTTGGGAGAGTTTATATGTACACACACACATATACACACATACACACA
>CAUYON010098055.1:0-37366 GCA_963573935.1 Arctocebus calabarensis | reverse complement strand
ATACCTGGTTTTGTATTTCATGTTGTTCTCTGCATTTGAAAGATCCTTTTCCTCTTTCATCTCTTCCAGCAATCCTTAAGTACCAATTAAAATCTTACTTTACTATGTTAAACAGTTTGAGGAAAATATTTCAGATTGTATTTGAAGTGAGCACATTGTGCCCCATGATTGCACTAATGTGCACAGCTATGATTTAATAAAAATTAAAATAATAAAAAAAATACTCTCTCTGACTGCTGGGTGGAGAAGGATCAAAATGAAAACACAGCAGAGACCAGCAGAGGGGAAGCAGGAGGAAGCAGGAATAATATCCGCTAGCCTCGGAGACCATTTTCAAAAAGTCACAAAAGCTACAAATCATCTACTCTAGAATGTTAGGGGTAGTGGTAATGGTGGGAAAATTGACGTGATAGCTAGAAGCATTGACAAACGATTGCTGATGAATTGATTATGAAAGGCGAGAAGAAGAGAAAAGTCAAAGATTAGAATTTGCGCCTCAAGGACTAAGATACCAGAAGAGTCTATTTGCCTTGACTGAAATGGGAAGACTACAGAAAGAGTAGAGTTTTGAAAATGTGTGCGGTGTGAAGTCAGGGTTTTAATTATAACTGAGTAAATGCACATACTATCAGATGTTCAATGAAAGAAATTTAAAAGAAGTTGTACTTTTGAATATGGTAGCCATCTACTCAAATCCCGATAAGCATTAAAATTACCTATAATCTTGCAGGAACAGATTCCAAGCCCTTTTCCCAGAGTTGTTTGTTTATAGAGACAAGTTATTTGGATTGTTAGAAAAGTTTAGTGTGCTATTCCATCATACAGGAGGCTCGGAAAGCCCTGTTTTATGTCTCTCCTCCCCACCCCTCTTTCTCTCTCAGACCTACCAAGAATTGTCGAATATAACTTCATAACTCTGGCCCCGCCCCAGATCAAATGAGGAGCCTAGCATTTAGTCAGTCTTTCTGGATATGAAGCAGAGACTTGTAGATTATTCATCCATATGGAAATTCAATGAAACTTATCTCAAAACTTTATATGTAGATAAATTAACTTGAATAGACTTTTTCCCAATCTATTAAAACTATTATTTTGCCTTAATGGAATTTATTACCAACATAATGTGTTCAGCAAAGTTAAATCATTAATTTTCACCAATTTGTGTTTAAGAAAGACGGAGGCATAGGCTAACTCCTAAGAAAGATCCAGAATATTTTCACACACATCATTTTAGGAAGGTGTATCCTATATAATCAATATTGAAAATTATGTTCCTTTTGTCCAATGTTTCCTTTTATTAATTTCTATTTGTGCTTAAGTTCATTGGAACTTCCGGATGCAGTATAACATCCTGATTCAATTTCACCTCTGAGACAGTTTAACTTGAGGAAATATTTAACTAACTTCTTGAAGTTTAGTTTTCTCATTCATAAAATATGAATATTCATGAGATTTCGAACAAGCTAATACAGCTTACAACTTAATGTATAACATGTATTCACAAAATATGAAGAATAGAATTTCTGCTATCATCCCACTGCCCCAGAATTATTAGGTTAGGAGCCTATGTGCACCATTTATGTAAGGAAAACAGTACAGAGGATGTAAAACAACTCTGAAAAAAATCATAGGTAAATATTATTTGATCTTTTTTTCATAGAAAATGTCAATGTTGAGTTACATATTTATTCTAGGAAAGATTTAGCCAATATTTATTATTTTCAAAGCATATATTGTCATCCTAGCAGGAGTCTGAGAATTTTGAAAAGTTTTATTGCACTAGCTTACAATTACAATATAATGAGGAATATCAAAAGCTTTCAAATATTTCACAAATGGTTTATAAAGGATACTATTTTTTGTGGTCACAGTTATGCAGTTGGTGGTCTTTAGTCCACTTGATAATTTATTACGAATTAAAAGAAAAACCTAGATGGAGGTGAAACACATTATTCTTAGTGAAGCATCATAGGAATGGAGAAGCAAGAATCTTATGTATTCAATGTTGATATGAGGACAATTAAAGACATGGTGGGGGTGGGGGAGGAGAGAGCAGAGATAGCGAGAAAGAGACAGAGAGAAGGAGGGAGGGGGTGGGGGAAAGGAAAAAAAAGTGACTAATTCTCACATAAGTTGGGTATAATTTTGACCAAAGTACATTTTTTAAACAATAACTTTTAATTGAACTTGTTAATATGCTGTTTAGGATATTGCATCTACATTTATAAGTGAAATATGTCTGTAAATTCCCTTTATAATAATTTTTTTTCCAATTTTAATATCCAGTATATCCAGATGTAGTAGAATGAATTTGAAGGATTTCTCCTTTTTCTATTATCTATAAGATTTGACAAGATCTGTTTTTTGAAATTATCTTCTGTTTTTATTTATAAATATTAGTTGTCTATTTTTGTAGACTTTGAAAAAAAAATGAACGAGTATTCCTGGAAATAAGTCTCCTTACTATTTAGAGACCTTTCCTTTGGGTTTGCTTTTTCTCTCTTAACATCAAAAGTTTCCATAATTCCAGTAGCTGGCATTTCATGTGGTTTCTTTGTTTTCTTGCCAGAATTTTACCTTTTCATAATTTCAAGTTTACTTGTGTCTGGGATTGAGGCAGAACTTCACTATTAATTATGAAATACGTGTTGTTCTTTTTGATCATCTGTAGTTGATGCTACGATGTGCTTCCCAGATTCTCACAAATCCCCTAACCTTTTTAAGACTGAAGCTCCCCTTTCCCGGCTACTGGGACTATTGGTCATTGGCCGCTCCCTGCTAAGTTTTCCTCTGGAAATTGCCCCTGTCTAAGAGAGTCATCTCATTCCAAGTTCATGTTTGTGGGGGGCAGATATCCAAAGACTGGCCATTGCCTCCATTCAGACACCTTTGAGGGGCTTTCCCAACTTCAGAGGTTCCTCAAGGGATCAACTGAGACATTTGTTGGGACTTCAGTAGAGTTTAAACTCTTGCTCTGTCTGTCCTGCTTCATTCTTCCACCCTCACTGGCCCTCATCTAGACAGCACTGCCCCAAAATACACTTCCTGCCCGTGTATTTCTATCACAGAGTCTGATTCCCAGGAAACCTACACTGCATTGTTACCACTGTATGTCATTTAATGTATATAATATGTTGCCTGGAAAATATATTTCATTATCTTTGTACTTGGACATAGACATTAACTCATGTAAAAAAAAAAAAAAAAGAATTAAAAAAAAAATCCAGGCTCAGTGCTTGCGGCGCAACGGGCTAAGGCGCCAGCCATGTACACCTGAGCTGGTGGGTTCGAATCCAGCCTGGGCCCGCCAAACAACAATGATGGCTGCAACCAAAAAAAAAAAAAAAAATGGCTGGGCGTTGTGGCGGGTGCCTATAGTCCCAGCTACTTGGGAGGCAGAGGCAGGAGACTCGCTTCAGCCCAGGAATTGGAGGTTGCTATGAGCTATGATGCCACAGCACTCTATCCACAGTGATAGCTTGAGACTCTGTCTCAAAAAAAAAAAAAATCCACCTGGCTTTACTCAAAGGAAGCCCATGGAGTGTAATAAAACTAGTTCAATCAGTTCTCACACAGTTCAACTGGAGTATACACTCAAGAGCGTCTCACATTTAACAATATGAAATCCTCCAAGTGTTATAATGAAAGTTACATGTATCCTTACTCACAGACATTTGAATATTTTAAAAGTTAGATTAGATTTTGCTAGGATTTTTCTCAATTTGCGGTTTACATTATTTGAAATTTTTGGAAAAAGGAAACAACTAACAACAGCTATCATTCATTTAAACCTTATTTCTTTTATAATTATAATATTTTATTGAGTCAATGTTATATAAAACATGTTTCAAATAGAAAAAAATGTATTTTCGCAAAATAGGCATTTTCTCAAATTTTACAGGTAAATGGGTATCTGGGAGCTCAAAAATGCTTATTTATCTCTTTAAATAAGTTTTCACTTTCATCTAGCAAAGCATTTCCTAATTCCAGGAAGTATGAAAAGTAGCAATGGTATACAATAAACAGCTGACAACCTGAGTTTGCCTTGAATTTTTCCTGTGCTGAAAATGAAAATATTGAACCTAGCTAAATATTTTTTATTTTTAATATCCCAGTTAACTATCTCCTATAAGTTTTTTTATTACCTATTAACATTTATTTAATATTTGTTTCTAATTTTACTGTCATAAAAATGAGCATATAATTGTTGTAACTACAATATCATCGTCTGGGGATTATATAATAATTCAGGAAGATGGAAGAACATAGTTGGCTCTGGTGCCATAGGCTCTAGATTTATACACCGTCTTGTTTCCTAACAACTGTTGTGACCCTCAAGAACAACTGAATAGGTACTGATTTATAAAATGGCAAAAACTTAGTAGTTTATTCATTTCAGAAGATACTGAGACTAATCAACTGTGATTTTTTTCTGTGTTCTAAGTTTTTTTTTTTAATGGTATGTTTAACTAAATCAATTAAAATGTTTTAAAACTTCCTGTATGATTCTTTGTTGAGTGGTCCCTATGTGAGCAGGTAATGACTGTTTTTGAGATATCTGCACATCTCAGGTCGTGGAGATCTCCCTGAGATTGCTCTTGGGTTTTACCCACAGTCCCACTTGGGATATATCCACTGGGGATCAATTCTTACTTTAAATTTTACTAGTATGTTTTTGATACTATGTGGTAATATGCATTTCTAGTATGTTTTTGATACTATGTAGTAACATGTATATCTAGTCTGTCTTTGATACCATGTGGTAATTTGCATTTCTAGTATGTTTTTTGATACCATGTGTTAATTTGCATTTCTAGTATGTCTTTGATACTATGTGGTAATTTGCATATCTAGTATGTCCTTGATACTATGTGGTAATATAAATTTCTAGTATTTTTTTTTTTTTGTAGAGACAGTCTCACTTTATTGCCCTCAGTAGAGTGCCATGTGACTAGTATGTCTTTGATACTATGTGGTAATATGCATTTCTAGTCTGTCTTTGATACTATGTAGTAGTATGTATGTCTAGTATGTCTTTGATACTATGTGGTAATTAGCATTTCTAGTATGTCTATGATACTATGTGGTAATTTGCATTTCTAGTATGTCTTTGATACTATGTGGTAATATGAATTTCTAGTACTTTTTTTTTTTTGTAGAGACAGAATCTCTTTATTGCCCTCAGAAGAGTGCCATGGTGACTAGTATGTTTTTGATACTATGTGTTAATATGCATTTCTAGTATGTTTTTGATACTATGTGTTAATATGCATTTCTAGTATGTTTTTGATCCTATGTTAATATGCATTTCTAGTATGTTTTTGATACTATGTGTTAATACGCATTTCTAGTATGTTTTTGATACTATGTGTTAATATGCATTTCTAGTATGTTTTTGATACTATGTGTTAATATGCATTTCTAGTATGTTTTTGATACTCTGTGGTAACATGCATTTTGACCCATAAACTCACGTGCTGTGTAGGCCTTTCATTTCTTGTGGGAGAACGTTTTTCTTCCACTCTTGAGCCAGTGAAAGTCATTCTATTTCACTGAGATTTCAGTTGTCTGGAGCTTGCCTTGACACAGACATTGCTGTTCCAACATTGCTCTCTAGCAGACTCAGACACTTGGCCTTGGCCTTGGCTGATCATTCATCCTCAAGGTCCCAGACTTCAGGGTCTATTTATGTGACATACAAACATTCCACCTCGCTGCCAAGATTTCCTTAGGATTAACTTTATATTAGGTATTGGATTTTAGTTCTGACACCTGGGGACTTCCTTTTCTGTCTGTGAGCTCAGCTGTATATTAAAATTTTCTTTGCTTTATTTCACTCATCATTTCTCAGTTTTAGTGGTGGGAAAATTTCCAGGTTGGTTCTCTCTGTCTCTTGCCCTAAGAAACATCCAGGTCATGCATTGCGGACGTTCAACACAATTGCTGGAATTGATTCTGTGTCAAAAAACAGAGGATTTTCTATTTGTTCCCTTGATAAATAAGATAATCATTGAAAAGATATACTTCCACATCTACACAGTATTTGAGAAAAGGAGTACCCATATGGGCAATGATGCTCATTTCTTATAACTACAGGGCCATTAATGATAAAAATATGAGAATGGGGAGCGAAACTGCATACTGGATTCCCCAAGGAATTTGAAAACAATTTCAATGAGTAACCATATGTAATTCATTTCAATATTTTTTAATATAACTGCAAGTTGGGAAATAACCATTCTTCTTTCTAATAATGCAGGTACACATCAGAGGCTTTGGGTCACAAGATCTGGAGCGAGCAGAATGGATATAGCTTCTGAGTTGTTCACTGACCCAATTAATAATGCATCTCTCCCCGGGAGGCTACTTTCATTATTCCTGTTAACTACAAAAAAGAAAAACTTAAAAATCAGGAGCTTCTCTATTGGTATGAGTGCTCAGCTTTATGGTTGATGGTAAGATTTTCATTTAAGAGACTCTATTTAGCAAAATCCCTGGACTTCTTCTTTTCTAGTTGTTAACTCTAATCTGAGATTTAAGGTTATATTTGTCAAGTAACCAAAGTTATAATTTGTTCTTTATTATAAAAATAAAACTTTTGTTTTTTTTAATAGTCTAAGTTTTACATGTATAGTTTGCTATTTTTGTCTTAATTTTTACTCATGCTAGTCAGCAGAGTGTATGTCACTAGCATTTTAATATTTACGACTTGCCTGATGAGAACATTTATTTTCACAAATCCCAGTATCCTTTATGACTCCTCTCCTCCCAGTTATGATAACTTACTTGAGGTGAAGATACCTGAGTAGGAGAACTTAGTCAATTATTGGCGGGAGCAATAATTTTTTCCAAAATTGGCACTAAGTAATGTATTTTTGGTGTTTGCGGTAATGTACGTAGTTATGATCTACTTAAAAAATTAAAAAAAATTAAACTTACTAACATAAATAAAATAAAAAGAAAAACAAGAAAAAAAATTGGCATTAAAAGTGTTTTCTTTTTAGAAAGTTGGTAGCTAATGTTCCTGCTGTGAATTTTTGAATTGATGCCATCATGAAAGAAACTATGGAGAATCATCGAATTAATTATCCATAACTACTGGGCATAGGGGATACAATCTGAATGTGGTAGGAAATGTCTTTTTACTTTGCTTATATACCTTGATTATAATAGAAAATGCCACTCTGATCCGTGTCAGGTACTCTTGAAAGACCAGAGATTTACCTTCTTCACCGTCTATCTTTCTAACACAACAGGACACCTGGTGTGCACTTGCTCAGTAAGTGTTGGTAAATAAACTCATTATTAGGTTAAAAATAGCTATAGACATATACGCATATTTATGTTAATCTCTATAACTTTTAAGAACAACAGTGGATTTTAAACTTATTGTAAGTTTTCTAAGATCTAACAGACTCGTTTTGACCTTTAGGGTATTAGTGGGAGAAGATTCTTGATGTGGGGCTATGCAGAGATGCTGAGGAAGGATGCAAACAGGGTTAGGAATCTGAAATGTACTGTCAGCGATCAAAGGAAAAAGGGTCATTCTTCAAAGGCATTATGAAGTATTTTCATTATTTATCATGCTAGGTAAGTTAGATGAAATATTAACGGTCGAAGGGACATTAAATTTTAAGGTAGTCCTTTCCTTATTTCAGGATAATAGCCTCATGGATGGTCAGTTATTTTCTCTCTGCTTGAGCATATTTATTGACACTTTGTTGAGGAAGCTGATTTGGCAGTTCAAGTCATTAAATGGATCATATATAAAGATTATTTTGGCTGCCAGCTCTGAGAAGGGGATTGAGATCAAGACAATGAGGACACCAACAAGTACAGATGCCTTACTATGCACAGCGTCGTTCAGGGAATTAAGGAATATAAGATGGGGGGGGGGGAGAACTAATGAGTTACTGTGAGTCACCCAATCAACACATTTTTCTACTTAGTTCTTCCCTTGATCCCCTCCCCGCTGCCCCCCCAACAACGTCAGCAGCAGCAGGAAGGGTCAGATCACACACTTCGGAATCACAGAAACCAGGCTGCAAGCTCTAGAAGCTGTGTGACTTTTGGCACACTATTCAGTGTTACTAAAGCCTTAATCTTCTCATCACCGGAATTAAGAGAGGAAAAGGGAATTTAGACGAGATATAACCTGTAAGATTAGTACTAGAGAAATAAATTTAGTTATTATCATTATAACCTTCTTCAACATCAAAGGTCTGAGGCCCACACAGGGGAAGGGCCCAAGGGAAAATTACAGTTAGTATGTTTCAGAGAAAATTTTTAACTTTGTCAGACTCATTCTAACCTTATATTTTATTTTTACAGCATACTTCTACAATTGCCATATTTTGAATTTCCTGAACTTTAGTTTCAGTATCTACAAAATGGGATAGTCATCCTTAGCCACTCAAATGAGAGAGCTCAAAATGCCAGAACAGGCCAGCTCTTAGCTATTGATAAAGACCAAGAATAATGCAGAATGTGGTATGGTGCCGATTTGGCACCTGTACAGATGGATTTAATTTCTACAGATGTCAAACGTGTCACCTATAAAATACAATCCCCGACAAGGAATCTGAGAGTAACAATAGACTAAAACTTCTAAATCTTGGTTGGTACCCAGAGAATCAAGATATTTTTTTAAATGCTGTGAAGAATGAAAGAGAATGTTGTATGTTTTAAAAATGGAATTACCTTTCATACAAACCAGGCTGTATTATTACATTAAATTTTATTTGTCTTGGGTAAACAAAACAAAGTATTAATTTTCTCTTCTTCAAGTTTCTGAGATATCTATTTTCATTATGTTTGTTACCTAAAGTCAGAAGAAGCAGAGTGCTGTTTCATAATTATAATGTGTCACTAAGACAAAATAAAATTGTATGTGCATACAATTCAAAACACCTTTAGCAAAACACAAGATAAAGAAAAGACTATTTATACTAAAAATAGTAATATACTTGCCTTTCTTTCTCGTGATCTATTCTACAACTTTAACAGGTCTGAGCTAGTATATTCCAAGTTGTAGAGTTCAAGTGATTATATATATACCAGCTGGGTGACAGTAGTTACTTTTATTTTCTCTGTGGAATGATTCATAGTATGGAGGACAGTTTTATCCTCGGAGATCTATGTCTAGCTATAAAGGTCATTCTTTTCAAAATGCAGCCTAAATTTCTTGCTTTGCTAAGGGGTTTTAAAATTCTGTTGTATTGAATTGTAAACTCTTATCAGGATTTTCTCAACAGTCTGAAAAAATCAACAGAACAAAAGCTCAGTCTAGGCTTAGAAGTTTGCATTAAAAAGCATCCACTCCGTGTTTCGCATAATTCATTGTTAAAGTCCACAGATCCCTGCCTTTAATCAAGAATATCTGTGGCCTGGAATCCTGCTCATTATTAAGACCTTGATGAGCCTATCAAAATTGTGAAGCTCTTAACTTAAAAAAAAAAAAAAAAGATATCCATGTAGAATTAGAAATGCCAGAGGTAATGGAAACATTTATCTTTCATTAGATCAGAACTTGTGAGTTTATAACAATAATAATAATAACAGTGAACATATATTGTCTAGTGTAGGTCAGGTTTCTAGAAATAGAGGCAGCGAAGGGGACATTTTCCAACATGATTCATTGAGGGAGTGTTCCTAGGGGAAGGAATTAAGGAAAGAAAGATAGAGGAAGGGGCCAAAACAAAAGCAAAGAGGCTGAGCAAGGATGGAACACCTGCCAGAGATTAGTTTAAGGCACCAATTTCCCTGCGGAATTGGTGATTGGGGCAACAGGAGGAAGATCGTGTCAGTCATTTGCACCCCTCTTCCAAATCTCATTCTGGGGAATTGGGGTATAATGAGGGCGAAAGCACAATTTTCCAAGTGAGGGAAATTTTCTGGAGAAGGTCAGCAGCTGACACTCAGTTAGAGGGTGAATTAGCCAGAAAAAGAATACCTGGGTGGGAGGGTAACAATAAGATCTAGCAGGCTTGTATCACCCCGAGTGTGAGCCAGGCAGCACGAACTGTGTATATTCACCCAAGTCATCCCCACCGATGGGGGTTACATATGAGAAAGCTAAGATACAGGGCAGTTTAATGACTTTGACCAAGAATTATTACCAAACATAGATCGTTATTTGAAAAAGAAAATAAACGGATAAACAGTGGTTTCCAATATTTATTAGATTGAGATGTGTACATGCAGTGAAATTGTAATACTCAATATATACCAATAAGAAAAGATAAATGCAAGTCACTTTTGAGTCCTTCTCATGATTGCAGAAGTCAAAAATGACTTGAGTATTAGAAATCCAATAGATTTTCCTTTCTTATAATTTGTATATATTTTTGGCACCCTCTGTGTGTGTGTATAATTTTGCAAATTAAAAGCTTGATGCTTAGGCGGTGCCTATGGCTCAAAGGAGTAGGGCACCGGTCCCCTACGCCAGAGGTGATGGGTTCAAACCCAGCCCCAGCCAAAAACTGCAATTAAAAAAATAAAAAATAAATAATGATAAAAGCCTGATGTTTAAAATAGTGACGCATCACAGCCTGGTCTAAATCCCACTCACCAGATCAAAAGCAGGTTGCTGATTATTCTTATTAGCCATTGAATCACATTCCATAATAATTAAACCATGGTCACAAGGCTGTACAAGACAGGAAGGTTGTGTCCTGCTGACAGACACATGTGATACAGTATCTGCTGGGAACACAGATGCCCCAGAAGTAGAAGTGATATCACATGTGTTACACAGTTACAAACACGGATGCTTGTTCCTGGTCTTCTCTTACATTAGGATTTTTAAAGTCTTCTAAATATTGCACCACAAAAGTCCCATCAATAATAACTTTTGAATTAGCCAGTATTTCTAGAATCCACAGCAGTCCACAAGACGGTGGTACATGACGAATAGAAAGGTAACATTAATCTTGGGTAATATTCCCCCAAAAAGGAAACCTTGGCTAGCAAAATAAACTTTTCTGATACACCTGTGTTTTATAATAAAATGCATGTTACCTTGTCATTTATTTAGAGCTAAAATAATTGAATTTTAATTTAGTTCTGTGTATTAAATGTAAACAAAATTAAATTTTAATTTAGTTCTGTGTATTAAATATAAAATAAAACTCATAGGTAAGTATTCAAAACCCTTAATATTTTTCATTGACAGTGAAATTTAAAGAGATGTTTAGCTTATTTTCATTTCATGCTATACAAATTTGATAGTATAAATTGGAAGATTTATTGCACTATAAATGCTAACGGAAACAAATGTGAGTTTTACAAATTATCCCCCTTCTCAAACAGGCAAGTCACAGAGGCCAAAACCCTTTAGAGCTGTGATCTGCCTAAACATTACATGTTAAATGTGGAAATTCGGTTGCTTTGGGGTTTCATTTATCACATGAGTGCAAGAGATAACTTTGGGTAAGATAAATGATTATAACGAGATTGTCTGCTCCTAAACTCCTTACAGTCAATGTAATTTTTCATAAATGTTCTTTGTGATTTTATTGCTTAACTAATGCTCATTAATCCTTCATGCAAATCTTTGATGAAGGTAATTTATTTGTCATATTGCCATGCACCATATAGAAATAGTGGATATTGTCTATTTATCAAAAGATATTGAAATGGTTTATTTTCTGCTCTAAAGGTTTGTCCCTATGGCTCACCTGCTTAAAAAAAGATTCTATTTATAAAACACATATTTATCTCTGTTGATATGTAATCACTGTAATAAATCTTTAAGGTACTATTCATTCACATTCACATAGTGTGTAACTTTTGCCCAGAATTTTTAGTTGAGTTCTTTGCAAAAAGCAGAAAAGCTAATATGAGTTATGCTAATAATATAAATACTAAAAGAACAACTTAGAATTTATTTTCTTTCATATTCATAAGAGGCTTTCTTTATAAAATCGTATGGTTTTTAAATTTTGTAATCATTTTTATACCTTAGCCACGAGGTAATTAATGTCATCAAATCATCATCAAAATATGTTTGCCAACTAGCCATTGTGATAATGTCTAGTATTGAATAATGGGGGGTTTTGGACAGTTTAAAAGTACATAAAAAGGAAATATATACACATGTGAATGAAACATTTAAAATAATCAAGAATGGTCATTGTGTTGGTTCTGACATTCATGTTTTATCAGAAATGTGTGGGCTCAGTTCCCGTAGCACAGTGGTTATGGTGCCGGCCACATTCATTGAGGTTGGTGGTTAGAATCCAGCCCAGGCCAGCTAAACAACAACAACAACAACAACATAGCTGGGCGTGTGGCAAGCCCCTGTTGTTCCAGCTACTTGGGAGGCTGAGGCAAGAGAATTGCTTAAGCCCGAGAGTTTGAAGTTGCTGTGAGCTGTGACACCACAGCACTCTACCGAGGGTGACAAAGTGAGACTATTTCTCAAAAAAAAAAAAGAAATATGTCGTACAAATACTCTGTAAATAACAGTTTTAAATAGAGTAATAATTTGTTAATGCTTCCTGATTCAAGCTTTTATTTCCCCATTCTTTTCCTTTCCCTTTTTTGTTTATTTGCCCAGAGATTTCCAGACTTCAAGTTTATGAACTGGTTTTCTCTCACTGCCTTAGTCTCTAGCACTTTTCTAATTCTAGGATACAGGGAAGGTTGACTTTTTAAATTCCAAACATGCTCAGATTTCTTTTATCGATCACTCGGACGTGTTCTGTGTATTCTCCAGAGTATCGGCCCTGTGATGTGTTTCCCCCCTGAGCCTCTGTCCATGGTTTGTTGATTAATTAATATTCTGGTGGCTGACTGAGTGATATTTCCCCAAATCTTAAGACTACTAGGAACTATAATAGCTGAAATAAAAATCCTATAGCTTTCTTGAAACTCAGGAGGGTTATACAATATTATAGGTTTAGAAATAGGGAAAGTGCATGTCTGTAGAGTCACTGCAAATTTCAAGAATATAAAACAAACTTTCTCAGAAACTACTGATTGAGATGACCGTTAACTATGGAATTGAAGGATTCTCAGTGGTGGGGATCGTTGGAAGAAACCGTGACTGCACACGAGTTTCTAAAACAGAAACAAGGCAAAGCTGTATCGCGTCAGAGATCGGCAGAGCGGGAAGACGGTTTTCTTTATGTTCAATGCTCGTACTTACCCCTTATTTGTAGTAGAAGGAAAAGCTTATACTGTGGTGTCAGCAACACATTCACATCATGAAGACAGACATGAAATGTGTGTTAAGTAGCCAGGTCCTATTCCAGCTGGGACCTCTACGCAAGAACTGGGACTTCTACGCAAGAACTGGGACCTCTACGCAAGAACTGGGGCCTCTACGCAAGAACTGGGGCCTCTACGCAAGAACTGGGGCCTCTACGCAAGAACTGGGGCCTCTACGCAAGAACTGGGACCTCTACGCAAGAACTGGGGCCTCTACGCAAGAACTGGGGCCTCTACGCAAGAACTGGGGCCTCTACGCAAGAACTGGGACCTCTATGCAAGAACTGGGACCTTCGAGGCGCAGCACAGTGAGTGTGTGTGAGGTCACGAGGCAACACAGAAAAAAAACGTGAGCTTGGTACCAATGCAAACTCGTCTTTGAATCTCTGTACCTTCACTTTGCTGCAGTGCAGTCTTCAGCTAATTATATGATTTCCTCAGTTCTAGTTCTGCATCTTTAAAATGATCATAATAATACCTATGTGATAGGAGTGTGCAGAAAATTTCAGAAAAGTGTTAATGTAATTTCAGGAATATGGTAAGTAGTCAAAAATGGTCATCATTAAATAAAACGCTAGCATATCCGTGTGTGTGTGTATATATATATATATGCGTATATGTACATAGATGGGGTTTTTGCCATTTTGCTCTTTACCTTCTATGAAGAATCAACATAGTAGTCATTCAAAAAAAAACCCCTCATAAAACATAGCCCCTTACTTAAAAATGTATTTATGCATAAAAGAGGCATTTGGCTTTGCAGGCTGGTAACATACCCATGATCTATTCTTACTCTAGCTTACCATGCAAAAACATATTGATTATGCAGAATTAAAAAGCCTGTGAATTTTATAGCGTATACTGTTCTGCAATCATCCCATTTCACATCCAACAGGCATTTAAGAGTTTTTCTCTTTATTCATGCCACTTGCTTACCAGCAGACCTTAACTGGCCCCCTACTATGCGACTTACCTCTTGGGACTATTCTGCTCTGCTCTAAAGCGCCTCAATATTATCACACCTGTCCACAATCACCAGTGCTGGACCTGACAGAGGGTGAGTCTGTGATCTATACATCTGTTGTCCTGTACAGTCAAGTGTTTAGACATAAATCAACTTTAGGTACCATCTTCTCAAAGAGGGCTTTAGGGGTTGTTTTAACTTATAATTAATCCTTCTTATCTGATCTGTGGACATATCAGTAAGTTGTATCATGAACGCTTAGAGCACTGCAAATGTTTGCCAGTTTTCTCTAAATATTTATATTTTCAAATTAATACTAATATTAGTATTAATTATTCATATTATGGTTTCTTATTAATAGTCCCCTCTTTTGTTCTCAGAAATGTGCCAGTTTGGATATGAAGTGATTATATGGTCTCCCTGCTCCTCGTCTGCCCCCACAGCTGGCTTGTACTGACACTGCTCTCACTGTCCTCTCTTGCACATGGCTACGTCCATCTCCCCACCAGAATACACAGGAAGCCTTGTCATTATACTTACTATACAAATGGGGCACCACCCCATACTATTTTGAAAAAAAAAAAAAAAGCAGAGCAGAAATTCAAATTTGGATATCCACAGAGAAAAATCAATGAGATTAAAGCATTTTTTAAAAGATTGATAAAATTGATAGTTCTGTAAAATACAATTATTTAAATCAATTAATTTTTAGAAACTTTAAAAAGAATGTCATTTTGGCACTACGGGTATTTGGAACATCTTGAGTTACTCTGAAGGATCGCTGGTTACCACTGATCCACTTGATTAAAATAGTTTCCAGCTCACTAGGCTGTCTGGTACGCATTTATTCCCCTCTGAAGATGAATGTAGGGTTTCGTTGTTTCATCCTTAGTAAAGTTGAGGTCTTCTCCTTACACTATGGCAACCCTTTGTAATAGACTAGGGTTTTATAAATCCTATAAGTCTCAGATGATTTTGCCACCGACCATTTCTTCAATCTTAGCATTCAACCTTCAATCTTTTATGCTTTTAATGCATGCCAGCCACACTGGCGTTCTTGCTCTTAGGCTTCAATTTAGCACATGTGCGTTAATTTTTACCTTAGCCTGACAAATGCCTTCCTAGTTATTTGCATGGGTCACTACTGAACTCATGTTTTTTTTTTCTTTTTGAGACAGGGTGTCACTATGTCACCCTCGGTAGCTATGACTTCACAGCTCACAGCAACCTCAAACTCTTGGGCTTAGGCAATTCTCTTGCCTCGGCCTCCCAAGTAGCTGGGACTATAGGTGCCCACCACAATGCCCAGCTGTCATTGTTGCTTGTAGGTCCAGGCCAGGTTCGAACTGCCAGCTCCTGTGTATGTGGCTGTTGACCTAACCACTGAACTACTGGCCCCGAGCCTCCTGATGTGTCTTTGCTCAAATGACTCCTTTAGGAAGACTTTTCTTTCTTTCTTTCTTTTTTTTTTTTTTTTTGCAGTTTTTGGCCAGGGCTGGGTTTGAACCTGCTACCCCCAGCATATGGGGCTGGTGCCCTACTCCTTTGAGCCACAGGCTCTGCCCTAGGAAGTCTTTTCTGATTAGCTACCTAAATCAGCCCTACCCATAGTCTGTACCTATGTGTTCGTATTTGGATGTCTATGTAATTCCCTCTAATTCATGGTCTCCTGTACCACAGAGAAAGTTTTCTTATAGCAGAAGCCTTATTTTATGTATGTATTTAATTGTTTAGGATTCATTGAGGGTACAAAGAATTAGGCTACTCTGATTGCATCTGTTAGGTAAAATCCCTCTTATAATTGTGCCCTACCCCCCAGATGTGCCCCTCACAGAAGCCTTATTTATTCGTGTCTGTTCTGTTCCCCATCACACCCCTCAGTATCGTGAAAGTGGGCTGGCACACAATACCTGATCACTGAGTGAGAAAAGGTGGAAAAGGTAAAATGTGTGCCTCATACATCTTTTGGAAATTAGGATACTGGGTACAACTTTCCTCTTTTTAAGGTCTAATAAAATAATTACAATGATTTATCTGGAAACCATTGTATTTTTTTTCTTTTTTCTTTTAGTAATCCTGCGAGTTCAGGTATCCTATTATATAGGTAGACGTGCTATGATAAGGACAAGGAACGTGAACCAAGGCCAACATTCCAGTTGGCTGAATGAGTCGTATAGTTCCCATTAGATTGGCTTGAAGTAAATAAGATTATAAAAGTAGCAGTGAGATTATTAGCTGCTTAAACATATGTTGGAAGTGGAAGAGAAAATTAAGGAAGCGTGAGGATTTTATTTTATTTTTTTGAGACAGAGCCTCAAGCTATGACCCTGGATAGAGTGCTGTGACATCACAGCTCACAACAACCTCCAATTCCTGGGCTCAAGCGAGTCTCCTGCCTCAGCCTCCCGAATAGCTGGGACTACAGGCATCCGCCACAATACCCAGCCATTTTTTGGTTGCAGCCGTTATTTTTGTTTGGCGGCCCGGGCTGGATTTGAACCCGCCAGCTCAGGTGTACGTGGCTGGCACCTTAGCTGGTTGAGCCATCGGCGCCGAGCCTAGGAAGCGTGAGGATTTTAAATGATGAACTAGAAGAACCTAGAATTGCAACCTAGTTTTTCTTTCCTTTGTTTTTTCTTGCTTCTTTCGGCTGATTTTGTTTGTGGTGAATGTTTGTTAATACAAACCATGTCATTCTTGTTTTATCTTTGCTTCTTTTGCTATTGGGCCACCATTTTGGAATCTGTCTCCTCGTACAGTTTTGTGTTAGTCCTTTTAACTCAGTCTAAGGTTTTACTTTAGTTACAAAGCAATGCCATCAAAATAGATGCTTTACTCTATTTGGAAAGCGTACACTTTCCAGCGGTAGATCTTTGCTGTAAAATGGTAAGACCACAGCACTGATTTTAACTCTCTAATGAAGTCTTCAGCTAGAATTACCACAATTTTAAACCCAGCATGATAGTTATGCCTCATACAAAGATATTTCCATCAACAATTGCATCAGGAGGAAAGATAGAAATGATATTCAGATGACCAAGGAGATCCTAATAATGTTGACACTGTTATAATACTAAACATAAACACTTTGTGATTAAATCGTGCAGTCAAATCTTTATGAGAACACTAGGGTGCTAGCCTATATGGGACCATTTAAATTTTAATAACAACTGTGAAATACCATCCCTATGCTCACCCTTGAAGACATTCTTTTCTAATTTTGCTTTCATCAAATTAGTTTGTTAGTTTATTTTTTTTGAGACTCAGTACTCCACAATAATATTCCTAGTTAGAGGCTCTGAAAGATAAAAAGTACAAATTGCATCAATGCTATAGTGACATAAAATATCATATAAATGTAGTAAAAGTCCCATGATCTAGATTAGGTTTTGGCAATCTCAGCACTTTTGACATGTAGGGTCAGGTAACCCTTTGGTGTTGGAGGCTGTGCTGTGGGTTGTGGGGTATGATTTAACACCGTGGCCTCCATCCTCTAGGAACCACTAACAGTCTCCCCTCCTTCCCTTTTCAAATGTCTTCTGGGGGCTAAAGGGCAGGAATCAGCCCTTGTTGAGAACCATTGATTTAGACTCATTCAGAGGTAAAATATTCTAGTTACCAAACCTTTGAGATGGTAAGAACTTAGATAAATAGATAAAAGCCCGCTGCTTTAATTTTAGTTTCCATTTTATTTTTAAGGGCAAGATACTATAGATCCTTCAGGATTTCAATTCAACAACATGCCCACATAAAGTGACCACTCAGCTTGGTTTCCTGAATTGAATCCAAATTAGGGTTTATCATGTTCATCACACAGAACAATAAAAAACACTACCTTTGATTTAAAGGCTCCAAATAATCTTATTACTGTGTTTTGATAATGTTTCAGGCCATACTCTTCCTATTAATTGCCAAAACGATTGAAAAAATATCACAGACTTGGTTGAGTATACATAGCTATGTTGATATAATGACACAGAATGGATGTTAAAAGATTGTCATTTTCCCCTTTTTCATATGAAGGGTTACAGGATGCAGAAAAACAGTTCAGTTACAAGAACTTTCCTGCTATTTGATTCAGTAGAAATAATTTACCTGGTAAACATATAGATGGCAAATAATGTAGTGAAATCTGAAACAATGCATTTATTTCTTTTACTCAGTCAGTTTAAGGTTATGCTTTTTTCATATTTTCAAAACGATGAATTCTTTATTTCTAGGACTTGCTTGATTATTTAAAAAATGTAGCCCATATAAATTAATGAATTTAATTAATTCAAGATAATAACTAATTATAATGCAAATGATAATGATAATGCAAATTTATAGGAAACATAATAAAGTAAGAGGACACAATTTGCATCAATGTTTAAGAGTCTTGGATCTCAGACTAACCAAACATGATAGAAATCAATTTCTTAAATTGATAAAGAAATTTCACATTATCATATCACTGGTATAGGGTATCTGTGGTGTGCATGAGAGGTAGTATTTTTATATTTTTTAAGAATGTAGACCATAGAAACACTGGATGTTTGGTACATCAGTTCAATGAAGAGTGGCCCATCAACACTGGGAAAACCTATACAAGCCTCAGTGTTGACCCAGAGTAAGGAATTACAAGAACCCACAATTTAAAGTGAGTCAAACCATGTAAATGCTATTTCAGATACAAGCCAGATAATTACATTCTTTCAGGTAGTTTTCCAGTTTTTGATTTTTCAAACCCTGCCACTTACTCTTCCTGTCACCTTGGCTAAGTTACTAAATGTTGCTCAGTCTTTATTGCCCTGTTTTGGAAATAGAGATATGTTTTCCTGCCTGTTATTTTCCTATTAAACAGCAAAGACTTACAGTGTGTAGCTCGATGATTGGTGTCTAGGAAGCATTCATTAAGGGAAATTATGTTATTGGTTTAAAATATCTTTTAGATAAAGGTGATTTTTGAGATGAAACTAATCTGTATATGAGGACAGAAATTCCAAGATATCCTAATCTAGTTCCTCGAATTAATGGGCATTGAATTAATAACCTATTTGCTCCTTTTTGTCTTGGTTTAAAACAATTCAGGGCTATGACTTGCTTCTGGCACTTCCTGTCATGGGCCATGATTCTCTGAGCAGACCTAAGATCTGATTACTCCAAAAAAAAAAAAAAATGAAATTTTCTCCTACATATCACAGAGCAGCTGTTTTACTACTTGTAACTCTCTATTACTTGTAATATGATGGCTGGTTATTTCCATTTTATGGGATTAAAACTCAGGAGCAAAAAAGTTAAGTAGTTTTTCTTTCTTTCTTGAACAAGGCATGGATATAGTTGCAACTGCATTTCCAGAAAGCAATTGAAGTCCTGAAACCCCCCTGACATAGGAAACAAGCCCCCTGTCTTGTGTGGCTACAGATTTGGAAACTGTAATGCTATCACAGGTCACACCCCTGACTTCATCAAATCTTCCCAAATGAAAATTCTTTGTCGATTTCATTTGTTAGAAACCATTATTCTCAGAAAAAAATAGCCAACATTTATTTTCAGAGCTTTAGAGTCGGTTTACATGAAACAAATACTACCCAAATCCATAAAGCAGGATTTTATGTCTTTAGTAATAGGTTTGGAAAGTTTTCATTTTTTTTTTATTAAACACAAGGAAAGATATAAAATGCAAAGTTGTGCATTTTATATGCATGACAGTCTAGACCTGTCTAGTTTGCTGCTGCCTCCTTCAATGTCTAGATTAAGGCACTTTTTAGTTACACTTCACGATGAAGCAATGTAACATTTAGGACCCTCAGTTTTCCACTGGAGAATCAGCTGCTGTTACTGAACTTCCCTTCTCCCTGACCTGTTTCTCAAGCATCAGGCTGCAGCTGTATACAGCTCAGAAAGAGCTCAGGTCCTAAGGGAAAAGCAAAGTTCTCAAGTACATTAAAAAATAGCCCATAGTTTGTCCTTGTCTCTTCCCCTCTGTCTTTGTCTCATGTACAACAGGGATTCACTGAAATGGCACCCAGAGTGATCCTTGTTGACATGACCTGGACCAGTCTGAGAACCCGCGTCCCTGAAGCACAGCCCCGGAGCTGCCTGCTGTTCCGCCTGCACCGGGTCTGTGCTAATTGAGTGAGGTCAGCCACTTTTCTCTCACTAGACTTTCATTCTCCCTGAGGGGAAGAAGAGTTCCAGTGAACGATCCACCATGTCTGAGCACACTCATTTTCGATGCTTGTTACCTTAATGCCTCTTTGCAATATATAAGAATGGTGTAAGCGGAATTTATATTGCTCTCCGCTGGACTGGCTTTGCACAGTCTTGGGACTGCAGATCTCAGCAGCATCCTCTTCCCTTCCCGGAGTTTCTAACGAGAGTCACACTGCTTATTATATTTTATGGGTCTACAGCAATTCTGCTTAATATGTTAAAAGAAGAAAAAGCTGTCTACTTGAAAAAGCTGTCTTAAATACATTAATTTAGAAAGATCATAGAACTAGCTGAAAACCCCTTGCCCCTCTGTGTTTTCCTCTGCGAAATACAATAATACGATGATGGATCTTACTACATACACTGAGTGTTGTGACTCTATGTAAAGAAGTCTACAAATATTGTTCGATTGTGCTTGCTTGTTAATGAAAAAAATAGGTTGCTTTGCCTGCACCCAATATTTAAGGAGAGACCTACATTTAAGACAGTGGGCTTCCATTTCAGGCAGGGATGTTTTGTGTATTTGTATTATGAGACAACAATGACAGTATTGCTAGAGATTTTACTGTCTTAGTCACGTCTGGCTGCTTGATCCTCCAGGGCTATTATCGTCCACATGCCCTGACCCTCTCCAGGATGGCAGCCATTGAGCGAGCTGGAGACAGACAAGTCTGTGATATTTGACATTGTTTGGACTTTTTAATAAGGTTCACATCTAACCCTTTCACTGTTAGGGGAGAGTATGAGTTTCTTCTCATCTAGTTCAAAAATGCTACTTGCAGCTAAGCACCAAATAGTGTCCTTTTAAAGAAAGGAAAAGAAAAAGCTAAGGCCATTTGTGGGATTAATTGGGTAACGTTTGCCTAGTTTCCTGTTACATGCTGGAAAAGAAGAAAACTATATACAGTCTTAGAACTTTACTAAAGGGAGACACCTGAAAGTAATGCAATTGGCCACTTGCTCACACAACGTCCTTATTTAAGTGAATCAGCCCGTGGATAGGTGGGTGCTTACATCTGCAACCCCTGTTTTTATTATCTTTTGGTAAAGTTTTTTTTAACTCCACAAATGTCTTCAGCAGGAGGCAAAAATAATGACTGTGCCTTCTAAACAATGAAGAGAGACAAGAGCTGTGAAGTTTGAGCCCCTCTAGTTTGCAAAGGATCTTACATGAAACGGATTTGATGGAAGGGATAGGATTCCTGATTGCCGGTGGAAAGACAAAATAAAACTAGAGAAAGGGAGAAGGGAGTCAGAGCATGTGTTAACACAAAGGCAGTGAACGCCCTCCTCAAAACTCAAAGACGACTGGATTTCAGAGAGGCAGGATGAAGGCGGGGCCAGGGAACACACTTGTTATCTCTGCTCTAACACAATCTTTTCTTTAAAAATGCAACTAGTTGTCCAGCAAGTGAAAGTTCATAGGTTTGATAAAGGTTAATACTAAATAGAGCCCAAGTGGGCTGATGAGAGAGTGCATACATAACTAGAAGAGGCTAAGTTACATTTTGCACCTTTTTTGAAGGGCATTTTGACAATGCTTATCAACAAACTTAATACTGATTATTTCATGAGGAAATTTCACTTCTAGGAATCTAGTGGCAAGAAATAATTACAAATACATAATTTTGGGTATATACAGATATTTTTAATATTCATTGCAAAGCTACTCCTAGAAATAAATCTTAAAAAAAACCACATATTTCCAACATCAGAGTATAACATCAGGTTAAATAAATTATCTTTCTGGAATACTATGCAGCCATTTAAAAGTTAGAGATTAAATAATTTTTGTCATGGAGTAATGCTTCTAAAGTATTATTTTATTTTTTTCAAAAATGTGCACTTCTAATTTTCTAACACATGTATTATATGGAATGTATTAACTTCTATTCATTTAAAATATTATTAGCTATATACTCTCCTTGGGAAAAATAAGAAAACAGCCACTCAGACCATTTGCTCTATGACTTAATTTTCTTGAGAAACCCTAGTTGAGAAAGGCAAGCTTCAGTAGACTACTTCCTGGTCATATTTTTATAGGATGTGAGCTATATCAGGCTGTTATTAATTTATTAATCTTCTTTCTGCAACTTTTAAAATAAAGATGTTAATATAGTTGTAAATACACACATACAGATGTATGGAAGATAAGTATTGATTAGAGATGAATTTCTCCCTTCACCTATATATTGATACTTTTTCTACTATAAACATTTGTAGTTTTTCAGGAGTATATGTCAAAATAAACACAGTTTGCTTTGCAGTTTTCATCATAAATTATTTTCATTTCTATTTGAGCCATTGTCCATATAAAATTATTTCTTTTACTTCTTTGAAAAGAATGATGGCAGTGGGGGCAGTGGTAAGAATAATTTACATAATGTTTATATGGAGCAAGTATAAATCATATCCTTATTGTTTATATCATGTGTACATTGTTCTCTAATATAAATTGAGATTTCTACCTATTACCAATTGTTATTTAAACTCAAGGATATGCCTATTAATATGTGTAACAATTTAAAATTTCTAATGATTCTATCTGGATATTGCAGATATAGCTAAACTCTCTCTTTTTAAGAAAATTATTCTTCGAATAAGAGAAAAGTAAAGAAAAGAAAAGTAATCATTTTCGTTTGTACTGTCATTTCAAAGGCATGGGTATTACTTTTCCTCTGTTTTTTTTAATGGAATTCTAAAGAATCTTAACTATAAAAGGAAGGAAGCGCATGTGCTATAAAGTCACTACATTTACAGAGAAGAAAAATTAATATGTCATTGCAAAAGGCAGCAAACAATAGATCCTGTCATTAAAATTATGTGCAAATTTTCAAGCATAGAGTAATAGCAACATAAAGAATAGTGATAAGATTTTCCTATAGCTTCACAAATATAAATGCTGAAAGTAAGTTACATGCAGGAAGAAAATGAAGTGTGTATTACAAAAAATTTTAAAAAATACACAAAGACATAAACTTCTTTACTCAAAAATTTACATTCCAATGCTCATAGTAGCTTGATTTACAATAGCTTGAATTTGAAAATGGTCTAAATGCCTATCAACAGATGAATGGATAAATCAACCATGGTACACTGAAACAACGGAATACTATTTGGCAATTAAAAAAATCCTAAAAACCTAGTTAACTAATTAACTGACTCAGCAACATGCATGAATCTCAGAAACATCATGTCACGTGAAAGAAGCCAGATGCAAGAGATGACATATTATTTAATTCCTGTGACAGAACTTTTGGAGTAAACAAAATTTGGGGCAGAAATCGGATCAATGAATGGCAGCAGCAAGAGTTAGGGGAGGAAATTGGCTGGAAATGAGCATTGAGGAGCTTCTTAAGGTGATGGGAATGTTCTATGTAATAATTATGGTGTGGTTATATGACCCTTTTTCCCCCTCAATGTTCTTTGAATCATACACTTCATATTGCTAATGCTCATTATATGTTAATTATACCCCAAGAAAACTAATTAAAATGATCTCTATTTAAAAAGTAATATAAAGAGCAAAAAATATTCATGACTCAAACATTATTTTTTTGATTGAGAACATTAATTAAAATTCCTACGTAAAGATATCATTCTCTATGTTTCATTCGTCTCTAGTCAGGTTTATATTACATGTCATTAAAAACTGTATCACTGTATTTATTTCCTTGAAAAAATAATAAAGAATGATAATATGATCTGAAAAATACAGAATGAACTCTTAAAGCTGGGTTTCTTGGGCCTTATTAGTTGAGTTAAGAAGATTAATTGATAGTAGTTATTGGGCACCTAATGCATTTAGGACTGTATTAGCAGACTTATAGAAGAGATAAAGCTGCTTTAGCAGCTCACATCAAGTAGGAAACATGAGCCCTCACCAATGGCAGCCATGCAGTGAAGGACTCCACAGAGACAAGAGAAGAGAACTTGCTTGTGAACTCTCGGCTATTTAGTTGGTCATGAGAAGATGAAATGAAGGCAATATCATCATCATGAACCCATAGAGTGTTTACTGGGTAGTAGACACTGTGTAAAACACTGCATTTATTCTCATTAAATCTGTGCAGATGCCAAATACATATACAACATTGGAAATGAGGAACTGTGGTAGGAACATGCTATATTTCTTTCCCAAGGTCACATTGCTGGTAAGTGACAATGTTGAATCTTTCTGACTCCAGAGTCTAACAGTTTAATACTTATTCCATAGTTCTTTTAAAGTGTGTGCCTTATGATAAAATGATTTTTTTTTTCTTCTGGGTAGATACCTAGTAATGGGATTGCAGGATAAAATGAGATGTATAATGTGAGTTCTTTGAGGATTTTCCATACTTCCTTCCAAAAAGGTTGTATTAGTTTGCAGTCCCACCAGCAGTATAAAAGTGTTCCCTTCTCTCCACATCCACACAGCAGTTTCAGCTTTGAGATTTCGTGATGTAGGTTATTCTCACTGGGGTTAGGTGACATCTCAGGGTGGTTTTGGTTTGCATTTCTCTGATGATCAGGGATGATGAGCATTTATTTCATGTGTTTGCTAGCTGTTTGTCTATCTTTGCCAGAGAAGGTTCTGTTCATATCTCTTGCGCAGAGGTCGATGTGATTGTTTACTTTCTTTCTGTTGATCAATTTGAGGACTCTATGGATTCTAGTTATCAACCCTTTGTCAGATTGGTTTGCACTACACTGTTTGTTTCTCACTGAAACAGTGTAGTGTAAACCAATTCACAATTGCTAAAAAACGTGGAAACGTTTACAATGTACAATTTACAATTGCTAAAACGTGGAAACAATCTAAATGCCACCAACCCAGGAATGCATTAACAGGCCGCGGTATATGTACACCATGGAATACTATTCAGCCATTAAAAAGGATGGAGACTTTACATCTTATATATTAACCTGGATGGAGGTAGAACACATTCTTCTTTAGTAAAGCATCATAAGAATGGAGAAGCAAGAATTCAATGTACTCAATTCAAATAGGAAGGCAGCAGTTGATCTAATACAAGGGATAGGGTATAGGGTAGAGGAATGAGGGATCAGAGAGAGGGGTGGAGCTGGGGGATGGTGAGTCAAGGTGTAGGGCGTCCTTCTTGGGGGTGAGACACTACTAAGGAGGGACTTTACCTAACAACTCTGATCAGTGTACCCAATTCTTTGTACCCTCAATGAATCCCAAACAATAAAAAAGAAAAAAAATGGAAAATTTTGAATAAAAAAATACAAACAAAGTGTGTTCCTTAAAGAATGGGTAAAGTTTCATGGATAAAAAAGATGTATACACATTTCTGGTGCTGGAAATGACAAGATCAAAGTTAAGGAGGCAGTACAAATAAATGCACATTTTGAGGCCATGAGTAATACAAGTAAACAGAACCTTGGAAGTTTCCTATAGTCCAATGGCAAAATATAGGGAACTCAAGGATTGAGTGCCAGTGTCAAATCTAATTCAAAAGATGATGATGAGTCACTGGAAGTTTCTTTGGTGATGAATTTATATGAAAATATATCATTGTGAGATGTACAGAAAGGTCTTGTTTGGATAAGCTCCAGAAGTAGGAGGGCGTTGTAACTGTCTAGACTTTCTAACACATCCGTATTTTCATGTTCAAACCAGGTATCAGTCACTCCATTTCTTTCTTCCTGCTTTAAACTTTAGAGTTAGCACTACTGGAGAAAATTGCTTCCTCGCATACTAGGTTCATTCCCCTACCAGTTATCCTTTTCAAATTCAGCTGAACCCCAGTTCTCCTTGGCAATTCTTCTTTTCCTATCTGGTAGGTTTCCTCTCCTCCTTTCATTTTGACTTTCTAAAATCACTTACTCTTATCTTTGCATTGCCCATGTCAGTCCTGCCTCCCTTACTCTTAGGAGATGGCATCACTATATACTTTTAAAGAAAAATGTCCATTGAGTATAAACTACCACAATTTTTAAGTGGGGTGTCTCACTCATGAGAGGAAAATGCGCCCTTCATGAAGTTAACTTTTCTACTTTGTCCTGAGCATATTATCTTCTATAGGCTCTGAGATCTTGTTCTATGACACTACCAACAAACTTCTAGATGCACTTCTTTACCTGCTAGCTCTTTAATCCCTAATTTCCATGCTGCCTTTCTCTGTTTTTTGTTATTGTCAACCACAACTATCCTGAAAAGATACCCAGTACTTTTCTCTTCTACTGATTCCTTAATTGAAATATGGCTTCAGTTCTCATCATGGCCCTGGACCTGCTTTCTCAGTAACTTTCAAAGGCCTCTCAATGGCCTGGTCAGCCCCTCTGCCCTCCATCTACTTTACTTCTTCAGAGTGTTCAGTATCTTTAAACAGTTTACCCATATGGAAATTCTCATCCCCTTTTCTTGCTCTCGCTCTACTGCTATCAAGAGTTTCCCTCCCTCTTTGCCAAACACTCCTGTTCCATTTGCCTTTCAAATGTAACTTTTGTCTGCGGATCTGCTATTGTCTCTCTTCCCTGATCTCTTCGCTTTGCTGCCATGATTGCTCTTTTCTAATAACGGGGTGACTCAAACATTTATATCTATCAACTTTGCTAGTTAAGTTCCTGAACTAGATTTTGATCTGTTTCTTTCATGACCCAGAATCTCTTAAATTCACCATAATCAAAATCAAAATTCAGGGTCATTATTTCTTTCTTTCCTTCCTTTTGAACACTGCAGCTAGCCAATCGCCTAATCACCAATAAGAAACTTTAGAAACACATGGATCCATGCTGTGAGTTTGCCTGGCACTGTGTTAGGGGAAGTGCAGAGAATACTTCTATTCCCCTCATTCCACACTGCTGCTTCAAGTATAGCTTTAGTGATAATTGTTCCTTCCTGATTTCTTTTTTGATTTGCCTTTAAAAAAATTATATCAGCACTCCTTCACAATTTTTTGTTTCAATACTAACATAGCTTAGTGAGGTCTAACAACCCAAGTACCTAAAACATCTGCCAATTACCCAGAACTGTTAGTTTTAGGAGTATCATTTATGTATCAATTTGGCTCCTTTACTTTCTTTTTTTTTAAAATTGAACAAAAACAATAAGTATAGTGATGTTTAGTGGTCTTCACATTTCTCCCTTTTCCTTCTCTCTTTTGATAATAAATAAAAAATAAACAGTGTTAAAATTATATTGGTACTATTTGTTAGGAGATTTTGCATATGGGCCTTGGGAGGGGTATGTGCTTTCTTTTTTCAAGGTTGCCCAATTGTGGTGTGTGGATTGTGAGGCAGCAAGACCCCAAACGTCCCAGGAGGTGCATTCAAGGAATGACCCCAAATGCTTCTCATCCATTCCTAAATCAATAGTCCTTTCTTCTTGCTTCCCCTGCCATAAGTCAGGTAGTTTCTGTGTACTTTCCTATCTTTTGCCTAACAGCACATTGCCTTCTTTCCCTGAAGTTAATCTTCACCCCATGTACGAATTCATGTCCATAAGAATATTGTTTATGATAAAACTCCTTTTACTTATCCAGTTACCCGTCACTTTCCCTCAACCTTGTAAGATGAAAACATTCCCACTTGCTTTCCTTACTGATTTGGAACATTGTTACTATAAGCAACTTTGTTTAGGTACTACATAAATAAAGCTATTCACATGGTTTGGTGCTGGCTACAGTCATCAGCTGCCTCAGACCTTCCAATCCCATCTCTTTGTCTTTCGGGTAATCTATGTCTCTTGTATAATTTACTTTTTCCATGCCTCACCATTCCCACTCTGTTTTGTTTACTCTTTGTGCTGGTTTGCAAAAAACCCAGTGGAATGTTAAATGACTTTTTTCCTCCCCACATTCCCTTTCCCTGAATAGTGAGAAATATATAACAAACACAAACATAAAGCTAAGATAAAGGCACCGGTAGCACAGTAGTTATGGTGCCAGCCACATACACCAAGGCGGGCAGGCTCAAACCTGGCCTGGGCCTGCTAAACAAAAATGACAAATGCAACTAAAAAATAGCTGGGCATTGTGGCAAGTGTCTGTAGTCCCAGCTACTTGGGAGGCTGAGGCAAGAGAATCACTTAAGCCCAAGAGTTTATAGTTGCTGTGAGCTGTGAGACTAGGCACTCTATCCAGTGTGATAACTTGAGACTCTGTCTCAAAACAAAACAAAACACCCCCCCCCAAAAAAAAACCAATGCTAAAATAAAAAGTACCCTGGCTATCTCTTTTCACTCCTGGAACATTCCACATCTGAAACCAATGCATTCCCTGTTTAGATTAAGTTTAAGCTATTCTGAGTTGAGTTTCTGTCATGTACAACCAAAAAAATGCTACATAATGCACATTATTCCCTGCTCCATCCCAAATAGATATTGTAAAAAGAAAGAAGGGCCCAACATTAGGACAAAAGAGAGCCTTTTAAAAACATGGTCCTGAGAAGAGAATTTGGGTTTACATCATGGGTCAGTATTTCCCTGCCTGTCTGCCAGATCCTATTTGCTCCCTGCTTTTTATAGGCTGTGAATTAGGAATGGATTTTACATTTCTAAATAGTTGGAAAAAAAAAACACTTAAAAGAGGAATAAAAAGTATGTGAAACTAAAATACTAGTGTAAATAAATGAAGTTTTTATTATAGCACAGGTATTCTCATTCATTTATGTGTTGCTTATGGCCCACTTTACAACATAAGCGTGTGGTCCAGTAGCTGTAACAGTGACCATATCACCCATAAAGACAGAAATATTTACGCTCTGGGTGATTTTCCAAAGAGTTTGTTGATTCCTCCTTCAGAGAATTTAACTGTGAATAGATTGTACTTAGATCAGTGAGCTCAGTACAATATAAACAAACAGTAGTAAGATTTTCAGAGAAGAAAGTAAAGAACTGGTCTCTGGCATTGTTGATTTTATTATTTTCTGTGCTAATCAATCTTCACTCAAAACCAAGACCTACTATTTTACATTTTTTGGCTTTTCTTTTTCTGAATCAGTGTGATTGCTCTCTGTTTCTCTCGCAGATCCATTATGCTATTTAATTACCTGAGAAGACAGGAGAAATAATACCACCAATATACGATTTCAAGGTGTTATTGAGGTTCAGGATTTTTCATAAGTCCCCCTTTTAGGGGTGAAACTGAGGCTCAGATGTTTTATTCCTTGCCTTCTAAACAACATTCCAGCAAACAGAATAGCCAGAATTTGCATTTGACTACTTGGCTTCATTATGTGTGTGTTTGTTCCTTACCATCCTCCATTGTTGGGTCAGAGTCAATGCAAACATATTATTTCTTTGGTCTCTCATATGAAAGGGGAAGAGTATTAGTTTTTAGAAAGCACTTTGTACATAAAAAGGTTCCTTTTAAATCATAAACGTCTTGGTTCAATCTAACTTGGCTGCATTTAACATGCTAATTCAACTGACTTTTTGATTACCTTTGCCCAACCAAATGAGTACATGAGAAAACACTATTAATTCCTCCTTATAATTTGAGCCAATGATCTTGGGATTAAGTGACTTGCTTTCCTGACCCATTGTATTTTTCTGTTAGAGTATCTCATAAAGAGCAAAAAAAAAAAAAAAGACTAATTTAAAAGAGTTGGAAATATATGGTCAAATCCAATTAAACAATACAAGATAATTGAATAAACCAGAGCTGCTCTATGTTGAAATCCCAAACCAACCTAATGAAAAAGAAGGTTGCTGTAAAGTTCTAAATCTTTTCTCTTATGTTGTGTTCAAATAGTCTTAAACAAACTCCAGGTTGAACTGTTTGCCTTGGGATACTTAAGTTTGCTATATACAAATTTTGTCAGATACTGTTAAATAAACAAAGAATCCAAAACTCATTCAGTTTTCCTTTCCAGTGACATCTACAGAATATATTGAAATAAAGTCCAGACTGACATAAAAATTTTTTTTTCTTCAAAATATTATTAAAATATTATTTAAAATATATTTAAAAGTGATTTGTGTAGATTTTAATAGAATGTCAAAATGTACTCATTGAAAAGCACCAACATCAAAACTGTTGAGCAACTAGCTTAATCTCTTACTACAAATGCTTCAAGGACAGCACAGTTTGGATTGTCATGCTTTTTTTCCCCCACATAAATTAGGGTATAAAATAAATTAGTATTATTTTCTACTAACATAAGAAAACATTCTTAATAAAAATAAATAATTCTATTATTTCTTTATCATTTCAATTTACTAAGCTCATATGTTGTCTGGCTTCTCAATAATTTGTAAAATAGATACTTTAACACTATGTTATTTTACTATGTAAAATACTAAAATTTATTTTTATTTATTTATCTTTACATATTGTTTATATCCTTGATTCAGGCAATGTTGAATGTTTAATTCAGTAAATAATTTGATCTAGTCAATCAAAATAATTGATGAATTTTCTTGTTTATTTAGTTTGGTATGACCATGTTGTTGATTGGTGGCCTATGTATATGCTAAATGGGAATATTTAATTCAATTTCTTTTCTTTTTTTCTTTTTTGAGACAGAGGCTCACTCTGTTGCCCTGGGTAGAGTGCTCTGGTATCACAGCTCACAGCAACCTCAAACCCTTGCTTCAGCTGCCTGAGTGGGGCTACAGGTGCCTGCAATAATGCCCAGCTAAATTTTTCTACTTTTAGTAGAGATGGGGTCTTATTCTTACTCAGGCTGGTCTCAAATTCCTAATCTCAGGCAATCCACCAGCCTTGGCCTCGCAGAGTGCTAGGATTACAGGTGTGAGCCACCATGACCAGCCTAAAATTTTAATATAATGTCCTATAAAAACTATGTGACATAGTAAAAAGGACACAGGACTTAAAATTACACAAGCCTGAACCTGTGTGCTTTTATTAATTAATCATGGAACTTTGGCAAGTTAATTTCTGAGGTTCATTATCACTATTTGAAATTTGAATGTAATAACAAATTATAAAGCAGGGATAAGATGAAAAAATATTAGTTATTAGTTTCCTTTGCTTCTCTTTATTTTGATGATTGAGAAGATGGCTGACTCTAGGAAGAATTTAAAAGTAGAGCTGTCACTACCCAAATAATAAACCTCATCTTCCCCCAATTATAGGATTCTTTCAGAAAAAAATTTACAATCACTTGATAATGACAAATTGAAAGAACCAACCCTAATATACCTCGTAGAAGCTATCTTTATTCATCTGGCCAATCTTTTTACATCAGTTATTTGTAATATATAAGAGTACGACATTAGTATATTACAAAGTAAAACTATGAATCTTGTATAAGTTGTGGGTTTCATGAAGCTAACACACATTTGGAAAACAGCTTTAATCATTAGAGCAAAGTAACTAACCAATAAAGGTCTGAGTGATAAGAAATACTATAAGAATGAAGACCTTATGTAGTTTACATGTAGTGATTTAGAATAAAAAAGTAAGAGAGGCCTTGGGAACATTGCTGAACCTTTTAAATATCTGGGGAGAAATTTTGTTGTTTGTGGTCATGGTTCAAAGATAGATTAGAAATATGAAGTTTCATACTATCTTGCCTTTTGTGGAATAAAGGATGCCAAAAAAAAAATTCTTGCCATTTTTTCCCTCATAGTTGCATTATTAGATCATTTTTAAATTATGAAATTTAGATTATAAAGTAAAATTCATTTTAAGAAAAAATGTCAACAAAGATATTTTACTTTCATCTCTGTGAAATTTTGTTTTCCATTTATATAGATTTTCTTTAAGGGAACAATTTCTGGCATTAATTATCCTAAGGTGAAGAGAGCCCTAAAGATAGTAACAATACCTTGCTCTCTGGGTTCTGTTTTTCCTTCCTTGATCCCCTTCTCTCTCTCAAACCCTCAGATTCACTTTTCCAAGTGCCATTCATCTTCTAGTTGTCTTGTCAGCTTGATGTCAACTAATCCCTGCCAAATGCTAATGAATGTTAGTAGATAATGATTTAAGGCTGCATTTGCATTTTAAAGAGGTTTCTCAAGACAGATCTTCCAGACAAAATTGAATTCAATGTTGACTATCCTTGAAGCATTAGGTTAATCTTCTTTCCTAAACTACCTCAATTCTCAGGACAATTCTATGAGGTAGCTTTTATTTTATTTATTTATTTATTTTTATTAAGTCATATACACATAGATCATGCATACATTCATGCATTTGGGGGGTACAATGTGCTGATTTTATATACAATTTGGAATGCTTAGATCAAATTAGTTAATATAGGGTTTCACCTTATTTACTTAATTATTGTGTTAAGACAAATTATTATCACACTTTCATATGAATGATGAAGGGCGGTAGCTTTTATTATTCTCTCTTTCAGGTCAGAAGAGGGTTAATTTAACAAACAAGCCAATTGTAAGTGTCAGAGCCGGGATGAGAATCCCTGACTGAGTCCAAATCCCAGGTGAAATATTGTGATGTAGGATAGCTATTTGGAAACAAAGTCTGGTATTTCTTCATCATAGTGTTTATGGGGCCACCTCTTGCATTCTCTGGTTAGGGTTAGGGTTACATCTCAGATACTATGGTCATTATGTTGAAAATTATTTTCTCTTGCCTTCCCATATCCAGTTTTCTGTATTACCTAGAGGTAACCCACATAATGTATCCATAACTCAACTGATCTTTTTCTTTCCTAAACCATCTTCTTCATTTCTTAGTTAGTAAGGAATAGTAGAGCCAGAAACTTGAGTACCCTTTCTTCTTCAAATTCTATTTCAGTGAATGGATCAATTAATTAAATATGATTAAAGAGCCATTACATTTAAAGTGTACAAAAGGATGCTAAGTAGGTATATTGATTGTACTGATAATGTAAAAAATAACAGAAATATTTAATTTTAAAATGAGAAGAAGTAAAAATGCAATTAAAATCCCTGTCTTAATAAAAATTGCCAGGGAAAAGAGGTCAAATGAAACACTGAAAAAAGCAGTGTACAAAACAACATGGTAGAAATAAATACAAATGGGCTAAGCTCATTAGGTACTTAATAAATATTTGCTGAATGAAAAGATAAATAAAATATTTAATACAATAAAATGTGCATTAGTTTTTGAGAGTGATATGATTCCATTATTTAAAAAATGGTTTTATTTTTATTTTAGCTATAAAGGTTTTAGTATAGCTTTAAACAAAGTGTATATTATATAGTATAAAATATATCACATTTTGAAATCCTGATTTCATCATTTACTAGGTATGAGAGCCTTCTATCACTTATTAGATATGAAAAGTTTTAGTGTTTTTCTTTCTTTTCTTTCTGAGACAGAGTCTCACTTTATCACCCTTGGTAGAGTGCCATGGCGTCACACAGCTCACAGCAACCTCTAACTCCTGGTCTTAGACGATTCTCTTGCCTCAGCCTCCTGAATAGCTGGGACTACAGGTGCCTGCCACAACACCCAGTTATTTTTTTTGCCAGGCCAGGTTCAAACTCAATACCCTTGGTATATGGGGCTGGTGTCCTACTCACTGAGCCACAGGCGCCCCCCATGTGTTTCATTTTCTAATGGTTAGCTTCCTCATTAATACCATGTAGGTGGTAATCATTTTTAAGTTTCAGATATTTTGTAAGGATTACATGATTATTATACTGTAAAGTAATATAATCAACATGTATAATTTTTCTATACCTTTATACTCCATTCAGGAATTTTAAGTTGCAGTTCTCTATAATCTCTGAATATAATAATATATATTTAAAGTATAATAAATATATTTAAAGTAAAATAGTAATTACTGACTTCTTTATTTAAAAACTATCTAAGATGCTAGTTTCCAAACCATAAAATAATTTTACATATGTTGCTAGGTTTTAGGAGGCTTATTTCTACATTCTCACAGAGTTTTTCTATATAACACTTCAAAATTACTAAACTAACATCTATGATTTATGGCAATCAAAAATTATTTTGTGCTTAAAAGTCTGGAAACATATATTCATTGTTTTTTAGATAAATAACCACCTCAGATTCCAATAATGATGTTTTCCTTTACATATGTTACTGATAGGAATTCATATTGATCTCTTGGGAAGAAAACCAGGGAGTTTAGCAAATAAGTCAATCCAACCTTTCAGTTTTATTCAAAGAAAGATCTGCATTCTACATCCATCTGAAGTAATAAGAAAATGGATCGGTGGGCTATTATAGAGTATTATTTACTTTTCTGTGATGTATAAACTCTTTTGTCATTTCATACATCTTCAACTGAATCATAGTAACTGTTATACTATGAAATAGTAATACTTGAATATGATATTAAGGGATGCAAATATTTGTCATAAATATGGGTTATAGCGAACTAATAACAAAGGGCTAACAGGAACTAACACCCTAAAAAATCTCAACTCTGAGGATCGGCATGTTAATTCAGTCATTTGACATGTGTTTAATGCACACTTAGTAAGTATTGTTTACTGAGGTAAATAATGGGAGCATGAATTGGAAAGCAGTGAGTTTTGTACTTTGATAAACCTGTAACCTACTAGGAGAAATAAAAGTATTGGTAAACTTTTACTATTGACACTTTACATCACATAATAAAATTTTGATAGGTAAAATTTAAAAACTAATTATGATTTGAAGAAGTAAAACAAGAATGCGGAACAAAATGAAATCAAGCATTAGTAAAACGGTACGCTATGATAATCTACATGACTATGTGGAAGAGAAAGAAATTTTACATCTAAGATTTCTAGCCTTCCTCTGCTCATTTATCAGTCTCATAATATCCAATCTCATCATAGCAAAACATGATAGTTTTTGAGATTATAGCTAATAAATGCCAGGTCATAGACTTAACATGGTCTTATTCTTTCTTCATCTACCCTGTTTCTTCAGAAAATATGTTCTACTGTATTTTTTAAAGATATTTTCAAAGTTCTTCTTTTAATAAATAAGCAAGGCACTAAAATTAAATCAGTACTTCACAATTATGAGAAAAAGGTAAATTGTAAGAAAAGATTATTTTCTTTACATAACTATTTTTGCCTATTCTTATTTGTGATTTTTCTCTCAAAGGTTTTAATAGTTATTAATTAACTGAAACTTTGGCTCATTTTATTAATTTCTGAATATCATTTATAGATTCATTTGGTAAATATCCTTTGGGATACTGCTTTATGGCAGGGATTGTCCTAGGCACTGAGGTACAATAATGGATAAATCCTACGAATTTTTTTTGTGTTCACAGAATTTATCTTTTAACTGAAGGGGATAGACTACAAATAATTTACTAAGTCAATTTGTACAGTATATGGAAAGTGAGTAGTGTTATGGAGATTAACGAAGCAGAGAAAAGGGAAAGGAATTGGGAGAGGCAAATCAAAAGGTTAGAAAAGGTTTTACTAAGGAGCTGATATTTGAAGGGAGACATGGATGTGAGGAAAGAGCCATTCATACACTTGGGATCTGAGAGAGCCAGGCATAGGGAATATAACTGCACAGTCCTTCGAGGAGCATCAAAGAGATGACTATCATCACAGGAAAGATAGTAGAAGAGAAAGTAGTAGACGAATTAAGATTGTCCATGTAGACCCAAATGGTGAAGGTTCTTCAAGCCACCGCAAAGACCTTGGCTTTAATGCTGAAGGGGGTGGAATGTTAGTCTGCATGAGTTGACATAACAAAGTACTACAGACTTCATGACTTAAGCAACAGAAATTTATTTTCTTATAGTTCTAAAGGTCAGAAGCTAAGATTAGGGTGACAGCGTGGTTGTTTACTGGTGAGACTCTCTTACCAGCTTGCAGACAGCCACCTTCTTATTGTGTTCTTCCCTGTAGGACAGTGAACAAGCTCTCTGATTCTTATAAAGCCACTTATATTATCATTAGGGATCATTATCATCATCCTCAGGACCCCATCTAAAACTAATTACCTTCCCAAATCCCCATTTCCAAGAACCACCTGCTTTGGTTTCAGTGTTTGCATCCCCCCGAATTCATGTTGAAATCCTAACTCCCAAAGTCATGGTATTGGGAGGTGGGACCTTTGGTAGGTGACAAAGTCATGAGAGTGGAACCCTCACAAGTGAGATTATAAATGAAGCCTACGAGAGATCTCTGCCCCTTCCACCACGTGAGGAAAGAGTGAGAACATGTTGTCTAGGAATCAAAAAGTGAGCCTTCATCAATAGAATTACTGATGGTGTGTGCGTAGAATGTAGAGAAAGTAAGAAGTGAAGAATGATTCTAAGGTTTGCTGTATTGTCAGGAATCAAATGTCTAACCTTTCTGATCCTATTTCAGACCTCATCTGGCATATGATTTTCTTGTTCCACGCCAATGTCAAAAGACGCCAGACAGGTTTTTTTCTTGTTGCATTCTACAATGCCCTCATCTTTCTTGGGAATTGCATAAAATGAAAATACATATAACATGAACAGTTATGGCTTCTAGAAATAATTTTCCAAGTGATCTGATGTGAGGATTTATTAAGGAAAGAAGCTAAGGGACTGAAATTTGGGGGATTGTAATGAGTGTTTGAGGAGATGAGACAAATCTTCAAAGGAGGCTATGAATTAAGAGAGGGGGAAATCCATGAGCATGCAATCTTGTAAGGTAAATGAAGGAAAGTGTTTGATGGAGAAAGAAATGAACAACATGAGAACTGAAAATCATCCAAATCTTCAAAACTTAGAAGTGAATTCACAACATGATGTGTCCTTAAAACAAAATATTGTTCCTCTACTGTTAAAGTTATAGGAGTCGATTCCTGCATACGTCATTCACGAGTAAAGTCCTGGAACCCTCCATCTTCTACAGTGGCAGGCAATGAAGATAGCCAACCACAGACCACCTACACTTGTGAGCCAAAAGGAAGTTTGAAGTTATTATTTAGGAAACAGCAAGAAAAACCCTAATATGGTTTTCTTTTAGCATCATTGAATAAGTTCTTCTGACCTGACGCTGTTCTACCTTTGCCTATTACTAAATACACTAATCAGATTTATGTTTTCCAGAAATGTCATCAAGCCACACGCAATAAAGATGGTTCCAGTCCATGAACCCCTGTATCACTCTCCTCTGGAGACACCCCA
>CAUYON010098054.1:0-28561 GCA_963573935.1 Arctocebus calabarensis | reverse complement strand
ACAATTTCCAAGGAGTGAGACAAAAGGAAAACAGAGTCCCGGTTTGTGCAATTAAAATGGCTTTTATTCCACCTGGGTACAGGAGAGGTGAGATCTCCAACCAAGAAAGAACTCCACATATGGGGAATGGAAGACAGGGTTATGGGGAGGATTTAAAGGGCTAGGGGAAATAGCCGGGCGCCTGTAGTCCCAGCTACTAGGGAGGCTGAGGCAAGAGAATCGCTTAAGCCCAAGAGCTGGAGGTTGCTGTGAGCAGTGTGATGCCATGGCACTATACCCAGGGCGATAAAGTGAGAATCTGTCTCTACCAAAAAAAAAAAAAAAAAGAAGTCCATTAAATCAAAGTATGGACCTGAGCTGTCAGTTTATAATCCAATCCGGGCCTGACAAACAACAATGACGGCTGACAACCAAACAATGGCCGGGCGTTGTGGCAGGCGCCTGTAGTCCCAGCTACTTGGGAGGCAGAGGCAAGAGACTCGCTTGAGCCCAGGAATTGGAGGTTGCTTTGAGCTGTGATGCTATAGCACTCTATTCAGGGTGACAGCTTGAGGCTCTGTCTCAAAAAAAAAGGAGTAAAAATGAACAAATATTCCCATGTTGTGAAATGTAAAAAGTAAGTTGCAGCAGACTGCATGTCTTTTTTTTTTTTTTTTTTTTTTTGAGACAGTCTCTAGCTGTCACCCTGGGTAAAGTGCCAGAGCATCACAGTTCACAGCAACCTCAAACTCTTGGGCTTAAGTGGGACTACAGGCACCTGCCACAATGCCCAGCTATTTTTTTTTTTTATGTTCATTTGTCATTATTGTTTTAGCTGGCCCACGCCATGTTCAAACCCATCAGCCTCAGTGCATGTGGCCAGCGCCCTACCCACTGAACTATGAGCACTGCCCCTGCATGTCTTTTTATAAAGTTTAAAAACAAACAAAATAGTAATGTATTGTTTAAGAATACATAAACAGGCTCAGTGCCTGTGGCTCAACGGGCTAAGGCACCAGCCACGTATACCTGAGCTGTGGGGTTCGAATCCAGCCCAGGCCCGCCAAACAACAATGACGACTGCAACCAAAAAATGGCCGGGCGTTGTGGCGGGTGCCTGTATCCCATCTACTTGGGAGGCAGAGGCAGGAGACTCGCTTGAGCCCAGGAATTGGAGGTTGCTGTGAGCTGTGATGTCACAGCACTCTATCCAGGGTGACAGCTTGAGGCTCTGTCTCAAAAAAGAAAAAGAATACATAAACAAATGATGAAGTTTTTTAGAAAGAAAGATAAATACAAAATTAATCAGAATGGTTTTGTCTGGGTAGGAGGCCAGAGAAGGAAGGCATTCACAAGGCAGTGATATAGGTGATGCTCTAGTTCATTGCTGTCTTTCTGTGATAATGGAAATATTCTATGTCTGTGCTGTTCAGTACAGTAGCCACTAGCCTTATATGGCTATGGAGTGTTTGAAAAGTGACTTGTGTGAGTTAGGAACTGATTGTTTAATTTTTTTTTACATTTAAATGTCTTCATACGGCTAGTTGCTATCATATCCAGTTCCAGTGGCAGATTCACTTTTTTTTTTTTAAGACAGAACCTCAAGCTGTCACCCTGGGTAGAGTGCAGTGGCATCACAGCCCACAGCAATCTCCAATTCCTGGGCTCAAGCGAGTCTCCTGCCTCCGCCTCCCAAGTAGCTGAGACTACAGGCACCTGCCACAACGCCTGGCTAATTTTTGGTTGCAGCGTCATTGTTGTTTGGCAGGCCAGACTGGATTCGACCCCCCCCAGATCAAGTGTAGGTGGCTGGCGCCTTAGCCTGTTGAGCCACAGGTGCTGAGCCTTGTTATTTATTTTTTGAGACAGAGTCCCAAGCTGTTGCCCTGGGTAAAGTGCTATAACATCATAGCTCACAGCAACCTCCAACTCTTGGGCTCCAGAGATCCTCTTCCTTCAATTTTTCTATTTTCTATTTTTAGTAGAGAAAATAGTTCACTTTTGTTCAGGCTGGTCTTGAACTCTCAAGCTCAGCCAGTTCACCCACCGTGGCCTCCCAGAGTGCTAGGATTACAGGTATGTGCTACCACACCCGGCCGCTCACATAAAATATTGAAGATTTACCATTCAGGTTTTCCTCTAGACAGGGAGCTAGTGGTAACTTTATCTGGCAGCTATAATTGGTGTTTGGCTCAGCGTTAAAGACCTTTTTATATAAGACGAATGTCTATGGGGGATACTAGAATATGAATGTATGTTAAGAAGCAGAGTAAGCATGGGTGATAGATTTGATAAGTTGTGGTTGTGGTTCAGTAATACTCTAGAATATTGATTATCTACTATGGATACAGGGTAAGCAAGTTTGGAAAAATGGAAGTGAATCATATTTATGAACATCCTGATTCACAGACACTTTATGATATAAGAAAAATTGAGTCCCCCATATCTGACTTGCACCATTGCCATTCCACTTCATGTAATTCTAGGAAGTTTTCTAGGATAGGTAGGGCTGTCAGATGGTAAATCTTGCTGCAGAGCAAAGCTCTCTACTTCTGTGCTTTGTATTTATCAGTGTTTCAGAGCTCTAGCCCTGGAGGTGGAGGTGGTGGTGAAGAGGAGGACAGTCAGCAGGAATCTGAAACTCCTGATCCCAGTGGAGGCTTCCGAGGAACAATGGAAGCAGACCGAGGAATGGAAGGCTTAATCAATCCCACTGAGGCCATGGGGAACAGTAGTGGGGCCAGCAGCTCCTGTCCTGGCTGGCTTCGAAAGGTAATTCCTTTGAAAGAGGTACCTCAGATGAAATATCAGACCCTTAGCAAGGACTAGAAAGGAGCTATTATGATTCCTCAGTTTTCCATGTCCTGTGAAACTGTTTTGCAGCAGGAATCCATGTTTCTGATTTCTACCTAGAAAGAAATCACCAAATCATTAATCTCTTCTTCTTTCTAGTGTTCTCATGCCTGTATTACTTTAGTGAATGTAAATTAATATAATCTACCTTGAAGGCAGTTTTTATAGTGTATGTATACAAAGATTAAGCTTACAAATTTGGACTGTCATTTATAGAAATGGAACATCAGGGCAATTATGATGCCTTACAATCAGAAAATGGTTTATGAGATTTGAATGTTGAAGTATATTTTCATGGAAAATTGGCACAACATTTGGCTGTGCAGAAGAAGGTGAAATATCTGTTAGCAGGATCCCATTCTTTTAGAAAATATCTAGTGCACAAAAGTATGTCAATAGAATATATATTGACAGTTTTAGCAATTGTTATCTGTGAGTGCTATTAGTTGCTGTTAGTTTTTACTAGCTTCCTGCACCCATCCATATTTTCTCATTTTTTCCAGTGAATATGTAGTTTGTAAAATTTTACATTTTTACGCCCCCTGCCTCCCAATCTGTCTAGTAAGACTAAACAGTGAAATTGTTGTCAATATTTCAACAAAAACTATAAACCATTTGAAGAGTCTGAACAGAAGCAGCAGCAATACTATTCTAGCTGTACCTTCAGGCTCAGCCAGTAGCAGCCTGGCAGCCAGCCTCACCTTAAAGGTTCCCGATTCACTGAAAATCCTGTGTAGAATAAGTGTGTTAGAGAAACACACAAGACACTCCAGATTGTGTCCTTAAATTTAAGTTTGAATTTGCATCACTGTTACTCCTCTGATGAAGAGATGGTAATTTACTTGCCTGTGGGGTGCAATGTGTTATTAACTACCACTATTTTGCATCACTAGAGGGCGCTAATGTTGTGACAGTGAAAGCTACAGGGAAAGAATTTGGGAGAAAGCAAATTATTGCAAACCAGAACTAATAAGGTTCTCATATGTGTAGGAGCTGGAAAATGCAGAATTCATCCCCATGCCTGACAGCCCATCTCCCTTAAGTGCAGCATTTTCAGAATCTGAGAAAGATACCCTGCCTTATGAAGAACTACAAGGACTCAAAGTGGCCTCTGAAGCTCCCTCAGAACACAAGCCCCCAGTGGGAGCCTGGGTAACTGAGTTTTTTACCTTTGAATCACAATTAGGTATAAATAGTTTCTATAAGCTCTGCCCAGTTCTTCTGACCTTACTATCTCTTCCTCTGGCTTTTGGTCTCTAGCTGCCCTGCACCAACTCCTCATGGTGTCTATTCAGTAGCACTAAAAGCCTCTTCCCAAGACTAACCTGAGTTGCCTCAGAGAGGTATTTACCCTTTCACATTTCTGACGGGCTGACACCTTTCTTTCTGCCTCAGAATTTCCAAAATTGAAATTCCAAAATTCAAATTCAGTTTTTCATGACACTGCTTCGGGAATTGGTAGCTCTAAATCGAAGAAGTATATTGTAATATACTTCTTGTAATCTAATGAGGAAGCAGCACACATACACCTAACCTTGGCAGAAATGAAATTGTTGTAAATATCTCAACAAAACTATAAACCAGCATCATCAAAAGTTTTCTATAGACTCAGTCTCCTTAGCACAGTGTTTATGGCACTAGCCACATACACTGAGGCTGACGGGTTTGAAACTAGCCCAGGCCAGCTAAACAACAATGACAACTGCAATAAAAAATACCGGGGTGTTGTGGCTGGCGCCTGTAGTATCAGTTACTTGGGAGGCTGGGGCAAGAGACTCGCTTAAGCCCAAGAGTTTGAGGTTGCTGTGAGCTGCAAGGCCATGGCACTATACTGAGGGTGACATAGTGAGACACTGTCTCCCAAAACAAAGTTTTCTAAAAATGGCTCATAGTAATTTTTGTTTTGTTTTGTTTTTTGCAGTTTTTGGCCAGGGCTGGGTTTGAACCCGCCACCTGTGGCATATGGGGCCGGCACCCTACATTGTAATTATTATTTAGACATTGTTGGCAGTACATTCTCTTTTACAGCTATTTAATTCTGACATTGTAGCACAAGAACAGCCTCAAATAATACGTAGTAAGTGAGCATGCCTTTGTTGCAATAAAACTTTATAAAAACAAGCCAGAGTTAGCTTATGGGCTGTCATTTGCTAACCCTTGCTGTAAAGAAAGTAGGGAGAAAAATCCAGATTGGAATAATTGAAAAGCTCTCCAGAAGAGGTTAAAAAAACCTTTTAAAATTCAAGGTAAAGGCAGCACCTGTGGCTCAAAGGAGTAGGGCACCTGCCCCATATGCCAGAGGTGGCAGGTTCAAACCCAGCCGCAGCCAAAAACTGCAAAAAAAAAGAAGAAATAGACTAAGCCTCACTGCTAAATTTGGGAGAAAAAAAGTGGGAAAAGACTAAGGACTAGAACCTGCAGCAGAAAGGAAAATGGAATTACACAGCTGATGGAAAAAGTCAGGCTCAATGTGGTGCTATTAAAATTTAAACTCCAGGCTCGGCGCCTGTGGCTCATTGGGCTAAGGTGCCAGCCACGTACACCTGAGCTGGCGGGTTTGAATCCAGGGTGACAGCTTAAGGCTCTGTCTCAAAAAAAAAAAAAAAAAAAGGGCGGCACCAGTGGCGCAGCGAGTAGGGCCCCGGTCCCATATACCGAGGGTGGTGAATTTGAACCCGGCCCCAGCCAAACTGCATCAAAAAATAGCCTGGCGTTGTGGCAGGAGCCTGTAGTCCCAGCTATTCGGGAGGCTGAGGCAAGAGAATCACCTAAGCCCAGAAGCTGGAGATTGCTGGGACTGCACAGCACTCTACCAAGGGTGACAAAGTGAGATTCTGTCTCTACAAAAAAAAAAAAAAAAATTTAAACTCCAGGGTGGTACCTGTGGCTCAGTGGGTAGGGTGCTGGCCCCATATACCGAAAGTGGCGGGTTCAAACCCGGCCCTGTCCAAATTGCAACAAAAAAATTCAAGGTGAATATTTTAATTCCTCTGTTAGTTAGCCGCCTTGAATTATGTTGGTGGTCCTGTTGACTAGACATCTCTCTAATCTTTTCTAAAGTGTGATATGCTATAGCCACTACACATTATTATATCTCACTGTTCTAAAGGACTTGCTTCAAACCAAAATCATGCTTTTTCCCACTTCAGCATTTTATTTTGTTTTATTGTATTTTATTAATTTTTGTAGAGACAGAGTCTTGCTTATGTTGTTCAGGCTGGTCTAGAACTCCTGGCCTTATGTGATTCTCCTGCCTTGGCCTTCCAAAGTACTAGGATTAGAGACATCAGCTACCACACATGGCCTTTTTTGTTTTTTTTGAAACAGAGCTTGAAGCTGTCACTCTGGATAGAGTGCCGTGGCATCACAGCTCACAGCAATCTCCAACTCTTGGGCTCAAGCCATTCTCCGGCCTCTGCCTCCCAAGAAGCTGGGACTACAGGCGCCCACCACAATGCCCAGCTATTTTTTGGTTGCATCTGTCATTGTTGTTCGGCAGGCCCTGGCTGGATTCAAACCCGCCAGCTCAGGTGTACGTGGCTGGCACCTTAGCCACTTGAGCCACAGGCACTGAGCCTGTTTGTTTTGTTTTTGAGACACAGTCTCAATCTGTGGAATACAGTGGCACAATAAGAACTCACTGCAGCCTCAAACTTCTGGCTCAAGTGATCCTTCTGCTTCAGCTTCCCCAGTAGTAGATGACAGACACGTGCCACCATTCCCAGCTTCTACTTCAGCATTTTAAATGAGGAAATATCAAAGTACTTGAAAATTTTTCACAAAGTCCTCCAAAATAGATGATTAGTCTTCTATCTTGGAAACTGAGGTATTGAGGGTTCTCATGCCCTTTTACATTGGGGCCAGGGGCTATTGCAATCCCAGTATTTTTCTGTTTCTCTTGCTTATATTCACATGTATGTCTGTTTTATCTTGTTAATTTAAAGTAAATCTGACTATACCTAGAGGAAGTTTGGATCAGGGAGTTATAGCACCTGGACAGAACCTCCTACAGTCTCTCCTTATCTCTCTAGCCACCTCGGCTGAATCCTCCGATAACATGTGCAGGAAAGGGAGCACCACTGACAACTCCAGCCTGTGCATGCAGCTCTCTGCAGGTGGAGGTCGAGAGATTGCAGGGTCTGGTGTTAAAGTGTCTGGCTGAACAACAGAAGCTACAGCAAGAAAATCTCCAGATTTTTACCCAACTACAGAAACTGAATAAGAAATTAGAAGGAGGGCAGCAGGTGAGAGCATTAAGAGAATTATCCAATGTGTAAGTCTATTTTGAAGAATCCCAGAACAGAACACCAAGTACTGAAATAGACTTATTCCCTTGCAAGTCCTTGCTTTTTCATGACATCTCTTATGTAACTAATCCCAAAAGCTTTGAGTCTCATTCACTCACCTGAATTGAATCATTTTCATCACCTAACTTCCATTGTTTTTTGTTACTGTTTATTTTTTTCTTTTTATTATGAAAAACATTAAACATCACAGCACAATGAACACTCATATCTACCATGTAGATTGAAAAGTTGTTAACTTATTGCTGTATTTTGTTTTAAGTGTATACTTGCTGTAAATATACGCTTTATTACTTTTGCTGAACCATTTCAAAGTAAATTATAAAAATCATAACACTTCATTACATGTCTCTAAAAACAAAGACATTTATTCTCCTGAACAATCATATTATTATTATCACAGCTTACAAAATTAATACTAATATTCTCAATTCTCATTCCAGTATCCAGTTGATATTTCAGTTGTCCCCTCTACCACCATCACCTTTTTAAGAATATTTCTATGTCATTAACTTGTTGAAGAAACCAGGACAGTTATTTAAAAGAATATCCCACATTCTGGATTTGTCTTGTTTTGGGGGGGCATGCCTAACTTATTCTTCTATCACCTTCTGTTTCCTGAAATCCAGAAGTTTGACTAATCAAGATTCAGGTCAAACATTATTAGTAAAAATATTTCACAGGTGAGGCTACTCACTTTTTTTTTTTTTTCTTAAAGACTGGGCAAGTCTCACTCTCTTGCCCAGGCCATGGAATCAGCCTCGTTCATATCAACCTCAAACTCCTAGGCTCAAGGGATCCCCCTGCCTCAGCCTCCTAAGCAGCTGGGACTACAGATGTGTGCCAGGCCTGGCTGATTTTTTCTATTTTTTAGCAGAGGCAGGTTCTTGCTTTTGCTGAGGCTAAAAGGATCCCAAGCTCAAAGGATCCTCCCACCTGGCTTTGTCATCAGTGACTGACAGGGTTACAGGCATGAGCCACTGTGCCTGGCCTGCTTACATTATTATTATTATTTTTTTTTTTTTTTTTTTGAGACAGAGCCTCAAGCTGTTCCCCTGGGTAGAGAGCCGTGGCATCACAGCTCACAACAACCTCCAATTTCTGGGCTCAAGTGAGTCTCTTGCCTCCACCTCCCAAGTAGCTGGGACTACAGGCGCCTGCCACAACACCAAGCCATTTTTTGGTTGCAGCCATCATTGTTATTTGGCAGGCCCGGGCTGGATTCGAACCCGCCAGCTCAAGCGTACGTGGCTGGTGCCTTAGCCCATTGAGCCATAGGCGCCAAGCCTGCTTACATGATTTTGAAAGAGCTATAGTATTGGTGGCTCCCATAGGTCAGTGGGTAGGGCGCTGGCCACATACACCGAGGCTGGAGGGTTTGAACCTGCCCCGGGCCTGCTAAACAACAACAACAAAAAAGAAAAACTAAAAAAAAAAAAAGAGGAAAAACAAGCTGGGTATTGTGGTGGGCACCTGTAGTTCCAGCTACTTAGGAGGCTGAGGCCAGAGAATCACTTAAGCCCAGGAGTTAAAGGTTGCTGTGAGCTGTCTACTGAGGGCCACAAAGTGAGACTCTGTCTGAAAAAGAAAAAGAGCTTTAGTATTGCTCTATATAGAGCAAACTAGGAAATGGAAATAGGGTTCAGCTTTTGGCTTTGCCATTTACCAGCTATATGTGTTTGAGGCCTGGTTTCTCACTTAAAAGAAGAAAGTAATACCACCCACCCCATATAGTTCTTTTGAGGATTAAAGGAAATAATGTCTATGAAAGTACTTTAGAAAGTTATACCCTTGACGTAAGATTAGCAGTTGTGGCAAGCAGGAAGATTGTTTTGCCTAGGCCTGTTCCAGTTTTAAAACTGAGACTTTTACATGCCAGAAAACTCAGCAGTCCAGGACAAACCAGGACAGTTGGTCATCTTACCTGCAGCAAATGTAAAAGGTGTGGGCTTTATCTAAAATAGTGCTAGAAGCTTCTCCCAAGATGGTGGCTACAATTCCTGATGTTGACATTGAAAATACAGTCCTGAACTGTTGTGACTAGGTGGCACTGTTGCTAATGTAGAACTGTGTTTTATCTGGACAGGTGGGGATGCATTCCAAAGAAACTCAAACAGCAAAGGAAGAGATGGAAATGGATCCAAAGCCTGACGTAGATTCAGATTCCTGGTGCCTTCTGGGAACAGACTCCTGTCGACCCAGCCTCTAGTCTCCTGAGCCTATATAGCCCCCAGGAAACTGGGATCCAAAGAACTTCACAGCACACTTACCAATGCAAAGAGCAGCTTTCCTGGCTTTGTTCACTTGCAGACAAGGAGCACAAGGCAGAGGCTCTGAAGCACTTTCCTTGTACATTTGGAGAGTGGCATTGCCTAATTAGATAGGCTCTAGAAGTGATTTTATTGTTTTGAAGAATGGAAGGGCCCCAGGGCCTGATTGTCATCACTGACTGCCATAGCAGTAGCTCTGGACCTCATCTTTTGATCCCACCTTTGAAGAGGAGACACAGTTCTCACCTTAATTGCGCTGGTAGCAGCTTAATCCCATATATCATTGTCACCATTGATTGGAAGCTGCCCTGGGAGTTAAATACCAGGCATTGCACCTCTGGGTGGGAGAGGGAAAAATGGAAAGCTGGAATGGGCTGGAACCAGGTGTGACCTGTCCAGTGTTCTCTGGAAAGTGGTAAAGTAGTCTGAGCCCTCTCAGGAGCCCTAAATCTGAGAAAGTATGTCTGGTGAAAACAATCTAGGGCTTGTTTCCAGTAAGTTCAGTTACTTCATGGAGCTCCATGCTTTAGGAGGAAAAGGCTTGGATTGCTTTTCCTCTGAGGTTGGTTGAAATTTTTCAGTTAGGAGAAAGGGCAGGTCCCTCCGCATCACACAGTTGGCGTTCAAGGATGTGGCTGATGCAGGGTGGGATTTCCTAGCTTTGGAAGATTCCTCTCTAAGGGATGAGGTGTCCAAGACAACTGTGTCTGTGGGGCCATAGGAATGGACTTCAGAGAAAATCATGAGGAAGAGGAGCTCTTTTAGCTGCCTCTGCCTGGTATGTTAAGAGAGGTCTGAGAGGGACTCTGGAGTCTTCTGCCCAAAGAAGGCTTAATGCCTCTCTACCTTCATGGCTCTTAAGGTTCTAAGCTTAACATCAGCAACCCCAGCCACTCACTTTCTATATGTCTAGTCAGTATTTTTCCCCTTTTGGTGTTTTATGAAGCCATATTGTAACCAGTGAATCTGTATCATCTTTCCTACTTGAGTGGCCCAAAGCCAGCAGCACCAAATCCTGGGGGTCCCTAAAGCCTAACAGAACAGGTAGAACCTGCTGAGTAAAAAGAATTCGCCTGACAGCTCACTGCTCATCTCATCTTCATTTTGTCCTGGTAGAACAGGAGCAAGCTAGCTTTCCCAAAGAGAAATAGTATCCCAGAAGAACAAAACTTCATAGTTCTAGGCAGGTATTTGATAGTTTCACTTAAAAGTGTGAGCTTTGTGTTTCCACCTAGCCTTATGAAATGTCTCTTTAGTATTTTGAGTCATAAAATCTTTGACAAGTCTAATATCCTACCTCCCTACAAACGGCTAAATTTTATTTCATTTTCCCCAAACCAAAATACATTTAATGTGTTTTATCGTGTGGCAGGTCCTATGCAATGGAAATTTTGCCATTTCTGTAAAACTGGTGATGTAAAGGCTGATGCTGGGAAAACCCCATGGCTGGGGATGGGCAACTCTGTTCAATGGGACCTTCTTTAGTTTGATGTTCCCATTGTTTTCTCAATTCTGGGAAGCCTAGTACATTAGTACTAATTTAATCACTGAAGCCTTTTCTTGAAATAAGGGAAGGGGCTGACCTTGGATTAAAGTTACATGTTCTGGGGACTTGTGGGCTTGCTATAAACCCTAAAAGTGGGTTTCGGTTCATCGTAAGTACAGCTTTGATTTTCTTAAGGACTGGCTGCGCTGTCATGTCTCTATAACCTCATGCTCACCATCTCAGCAGGCCTGAGAGACAAGGTCAGTTTGGATGTTCATTGTGTGAGGACCGCTTCCACTGTGAAGCTGAGGGACGTGGGCATGCTGCTGAGACCGTGGGGTGAAAGTGAACGCTGAAGGTGGGTGAGAGCCCTGCTCTTGTTCAGAGGGGGTAATTCCCTAGCAGTGAAAACGGTGGTCATTTTCTCTAGGACGTCCCCTTGGGAAGTCTAGATTTGCTATTAATCTGGCTGAGCAGTGCCTTTTAGACAATTTGCACTTTCTCAAATTGTGCCTAGGACAGCCATATAATTTTTTTCCCACCAAACAACTATGCAAACAGAAACCAGTTCAGAGGTGGATAACATGAAAGGTGAGGCAGTAGTAATGCCTTTGAATGGTTTTCTGTAGCTAGTTCTCTTTAGATTTTTGTCCTACTTTTCTTCATGCAGTACTAGGTGTTTTTTAAGTTTTCTAGTAGTATTGCTTTTGAGTTAGAGTATAGCCTGAGTTACTCCTGTGCTCTGACATTGTTGTGAAAGAACTAGCTTATTGTTAGCCATGTGCTTGAGGGTGGAATGTTTTGGCATTTCTGTTTTAAATAAACATTTAAACTCTCAATCATTGCTATGCCTCAGTAAGCCTGCACATGGACCTTAGTTGCTGAGGTTAAAACGCCCAGATTGTAGGCTTTCATGAACCTTTGATTCAGGGAGTCTTTATATAAATAAATAAATGTTCTTGGAACAGAACCAACACAAGGGACATTTACACAGAAATAATCTTTGCTTTCCAGATTCTTATTCTTGCTAGCAGAATCAGGTCTCCTCCCCCCGCCCCCCCCCCCACACAAAAGATAGCGGAGGGAAAAAAAAAACAGATCATTAAAAGAAGGATCCCTTCTTGTGCTTACCTCCTCAGGCTCAGTGGGGGGCTCTTCCAAGTGATTATGCCAGTTTGTTTTTAAACTTTTTCTTCAGAGTGAACTGCATTTGGTCTCCTCCATATAGCACAGCCAAGTTATAACCTCTCTTGGCTTCATATTTCACCAAAGGTTAAAGTAAATGCAGAGTAGAACTCATATTTCATTCGGTGTGCCATATATTCACAAACAATCTTAATAGAACAACTCAGGAACAAGAATATTTTAAGTAAATTCATTCAAATGAAATCCCTGGGCCTCCAAAGAAGAAGTATTAATGATAGTGTCAGGGCAAGGGGCTGCAGTGAGGACTATAAAATATGTTCTTTCCTGCTGCAAAGCCAAAAATCACTTATTGCTTCAGTGATTAACTGTGGAAATAAATGTGCTGATCATTAAACCTCACACAATTATGAACATTAGCTGTGAGCTATGACGTCACAGCACTCAACCCCAGGGGGAGTAAATGAGACTCTGTCTCAAAAAAAAAAAAAAGAAATACCGTTTCAGCATGTCCATATACTTTTTTAAATGAAATGAGTTTCCATGTGAGTTTCATCATGAAATTTTTCCCATGGCTTAACATTTTGAGCTTTAAAATTTATAACATTTACTTGTACTAAAGTTTCTTGGATAAAGTAGTATTAACAACTAACATTAACAAGCAGCATTTATTTATCCACTCTCATCCTCTGAGCTTTCCAGGAAGAGACTTTAATAGAAAAAGGTTCTTACCTCTTCCCAAAGACCAGATTAAACTAAATTTAAAAGATTAAGAGATTTATTCCTAATATAATTAAGGCCTGAACACGTAGAGATCAAAGGAAACACCAAGACATTGACTATTTTATTTCTTTAGCAGGGTAACTGCTTCTTTGTGTCTATAGAAAATACCCCACACATACACAACATCAGTTCTAGAAAAGCCTGATCTATGATTTTTTTTTTTTGGTAGGGACGGAGTCTCACTTTATTGCCCTCCGTAGAGTGCTGTGGCGTCACACAGCACACAGCAACCTCCAACTCCTGGGCTCAGACGATTCTCTTGCCTCAGCCTCCCGAGTAGCTGGGACCTCAGGCGCCTGCCACAGTGCCTGGCTATTTTTCTGTTTTTGCAGTTCAGCCCAAGCAGGATTTGAACCTGCCACGTTTGGTATATGGGGCCGGCGCCCCTGATCTGTGATCTTAATAACATCATCCAGGGATCCCAAACTAGTGTCTGGGGGACCAGGCAGATAAGGTAGATAAAGGCAGTGAGCCAGATGGTACCTCCATACCTGATAGAGCAACTGATCTTGAACCCCATCCAACTTGTACTGTCTAAGTTGCTGGCCCAGTGTTTGCAAAACTTCCAGTTTTTGAAGAGATGGTCCATATCCCAATTTGAAGTATCAGATAATACATTTAATGCTGTGCCAGCCCAATAAAACATCTGTAGGGCAAATTAGTCCACAAACTACCACTTTTTTTTTTTTTCTTTTTTTGAGACAGAGCCTCAAGCTGTCACCCTGGGTAGAGTGCCGTGGCATCACAACTCACAGCAACCTCGAATTCCTGGGCTCAAGCGAGTCTCTTGCCTCCGCCTCCCAAGTAGCTGGGACTACAGGCGCCCGCCACAACGCCCGGCCGTTTTTTGGTTGCAGCCGTCATTGTTGTTTGGCGGGCCCGGGGGCTGGATTTGAACCTGCCAGCTCAGGTGTACGTGGCTGGCGCCTTAGCCCGTTGAGCCACAGGCGCCAAGCCCACAAACTACCACTTTATGACCTTGGCCACAACTTATTCTTGCCATCTATTGCTTGTAACATCAAGTCACTTAACGTGTGTACTTCATTAAACTTGCCTAGGGAATGTAGAGATTGGGTTAAATATCCAATGTCTGTGTGGTTTCCTTACAGGACTAACCAAAGGATCCAATTATGTGATACCTACCTCTTTTCCTCTGGAACAATTAAAAAGCTTTTAAGTGCTTGTCTTTAGATAATTTTTTTTTTTTTTTTTTTTTTGCCTAGTGTCCTGCAGCCTCACTGCTAAGGCCTAAACTCATATTTCAAATTGGTCTTGTCTGTTAGCCCAGCCATTCAACAGAAGCTGCAGAGGAACTGAAACAAGAGTGAGTGGCCATTTGTTATTTCGGGTTTTTTTGTTTGTTTGTTTGTTTTTTTGAGACAGAGCCTCAAGCTGTCACCCTGGATAGTGTCATGGCATCACAGCTCACAGCAACCTCCAATTTCTGGGCTCAAGCGAGTCTCTTGCCTCCGCCTCCCAAGTAGCTGGGACTACAGGTGCCCGCCACAACGCCCGGCCATTTTCTTGGTTGCAGCCATCATTGTTGTTTGGTGAGTCCGGACTGGATTCGAACCCGCCAGCTCAGGTATATGTGGCTGAAGCCTTAGCCAGTTGAGCCACAGGTGCCGAGCCTCCATTTGTTATTTAGTAAAATAGGGTTTTGCTGTCTTCCAGTCTCCTTTGCCCAGCTGAAGCTGGGTGGGTTTTCTCCAGGATTTTAAACTAAATAATATGAGTGGTACTCAGGACTGTGATCCAAGTAGGACTTCAGATCTGTTGTGCTTCCTTCCTGTCTGAACTGATATTACTCTCTCAGACATTAATTTGTTAGTTCTCCCATTTCTAAGGGTCACCATCTTTTTACTTAACTTTAAGTCTCCAAAACCCATTAATTAAGGGCCTAACTTATGCTGGGCACTATTCTATACTGAAAATTGAAAAGATTTTGTCCTTCTTCCTTCAAAGTTTACTTTCTCAAATAGACATTGACTATATTATAATTGGCAGGAACATGTGACACTTCCAATGTCCCAGCTTGCTTTGATTGTAGATTTTGCTGCCTCATTTTAAAAGTCATTCACCAACTTTTTTTGTAAGAAAGCAGAATGCTAGCAGCAGCTGAACCTGAGGTTGCTTTCTTTTTGTAACATGTGAAACTCATTAGAAAACAAGTAGAAGTGATGTGCTTTCCCCCATCTCTACCCTGTAAAGTACATAAAGATGTTTCCTTTATTACATAGTACACCATGGGGAAGGAGTAGGCGGCACTGTGCTTAAACCTGACCTACTGGTTTTGGGGAGGCCAAGGACAGACGTCCATTAATAATGCCTTACAGCAAAATCTTATCTTTTATAAGATAATATTCCATTAATAAAGCCTTACTGCAAAATCTTATCTTTGACCATCTGGATGACCATATTCCTCTGATACCAACTCATCCTAAGAGCTCCAACTTCTTAAAAGAGCAAGAAGAGTTAATAGGAGCGACAAACATTCAGCAATGGCCAGAAAGCACAAGCAAATGCACACACTACACTAGCAAAAATCACAAGTCTGGCTTGAGAGAAGAGAGCTTTATTATAGCCTGCTCACTACTCTTTGGGTGTCTTCACCTATCAATTCTGAGGGCAGCAACATGAGGGATACCAGCCCGAGGCTGTAGTTTTAGTGGGAAGCTGGGGCTGCCTTCTGCCTCCCGCTGCTTGGCAATACCTTTCTCAACTGATTTTAGCTCTGCAGACAGATCTGGGGGATGTAAAGTGTTTGTTTCTTTCTGCTCTGCATCAAATTCTCCCATGTACTGCTAAAAAGCAGCAGCAGAGCCTGATTTATCTGAGCAGGTTTCTTGTCTGCTCAAGTGTAATGCTTCTTTGGAGGTGGAGGCCGGTTCTTGATGGTTTTACACTTGGGAATGTGTCGCTCAGCCACCTTGGGAGCAAAGTGGCGGCTACAGTGAGGACACTGAACATAGTCTGGGTTTTCTGCAGGCAGGATATGAGGCAAGTCTGAGAGTTTTCCACCTTTGGCAATTACCTGCTGGACCTCCCGAGCCTGACGGAGAGTACGGATAAAAGATTCATGCTTCTGCCTCCAATTGCTCTTCCGTAGAGGCTCAGCCTGTAATATAAAAGGGAGTCTCCATTAGAATGGAGAAGTAAAGAGCATGTTAATCCACAAGGTCGAAGAGAACAGGAAAGGAGTAACAGTGATAAGTGACTTGCCAGAGTGAAGCACTAAAACCAAGGGCCTGCAGAGGGGGATTCATTCCACTGAGAGGTGAGCCATTTTTCCCAGCAGAACTCCTGAGAGGTTCAGTGCTTAAAAGAGCTTAAGGGGGAAATAAAATAGATTTCACCCACAGCTTCCGTTAGAGGAAGTCACCAGATAATGTTGAAAATTGATAAATCAAGAAGTTAAACTAGGCAGTAGAAAGGGGGCAGTTTCAAGGCTGAAAACAAACTGGACCCTACAGCTCCTCTACCATCTTGCACATCCAAGTGTCCAGTCTCCAGCACCCTCATACCAGAGTGGAGTTTATTCCCTGGAGAAACATAACTAGACAGATTTCAGACTCAGGAATTCCAGCTAGGTGGAGAACCAAGTTAAATCTTGGAGCTGAAAATGAGGATTAAATGTAAATATACATACCAAATTACAGAACTTTTAGTCTCCTTTCTCCCCCCATCAGCAACCAGAGTACCAAAATTTACATGGTCATCTTTGAAGAACAGGTTCCTAGATGCACTGAGTGGTCCAGAGAAAGGCCTTCAGACATTGACCTTGGGGAACCCCAATTAAAAGGCCTTAATATGAAGGCCCTTAGTCAACAAGCCCCATTTAAACTTAACTATGAATGAACAGCCAAGGGTCATAGATATTTGACAAAAGCACTAACAAGAAAATACCCAAGAAAGCCCACAAACAAAAACTCAGGAAGCAGCAACAAGGCAGGTAGCAGAAGAAAACTTTTGTTTATACAAAAAGAAAAAAAATAGTATCAACAAAATGAGTATTAGCAGGCCAGATATAGTGGCTTACACCTGTAATCCTAGAGCCTTGGGAGGCCAAGGGGGGAGGATCACCTAAAATCAGGAGTTTGTGACCAGCCTTAGCAAAACAAGACCCTGTTTCTACTAAAAATAAAAAATTATCCATGGATGGTGGCAGATGCCTATAATCCTAGGCTACTTGAGAGGGTGAGGCAGAAGGATTGCTTGTCCCCCATTAAGAGTTTGAGGTTGCTGTGAACTAGGCTGCGGTCATGGTACTCTAGCTTGGGCAACAGAGTGAAACTGTCTCAAAAAAAAAAAAAAAAAAAGAAAGAAAGATAAAAAGTATTAGAAGAGATTGTACCCATAAAACAAGAAGAGTATACTATGAAAAAGAAATAGAGAACCAGAACTATTATAAATTAAAATTTTGATAGCTAAAAATAAAAATGAAATAGAAATGTTACAAAATGTCAAGGAAATTTCACTGGATAGGAAAAAGTATCAAGATTGAAAGTAGAAATGATGGGCGGCACCTGTGGCCCAAGGAGTAAGGCGCCGGCCCCATATACTTGAGGTGGCGGGTTCAAACCCAGCCCCCAGCCAAAAACTGCAAAAAAAAAAAAAAGGAGAAATGATTTAAAAATTAGAACATCAGGCTCGGCGCCTGTGGCTCAACGGGCTAAGGCGCCAGCCACATACACCTGAGCTGGGGCGGGTTCGAATCCAGCCTGGGCCTGCCAAACGACAATGATGGCTGCAACAAAAAAAAAAAAAAAAAAAAAAAATGGCCGGGCGTTGTGGCGGGCGCCTGTAGTCCCAGCTACTTGGGAGGCAGAGGCAGGAGACTCGCTTGAGTCCAGGAATTGGAGGTTACTGTGAGCTATGATGCCACAGCACTCTATCCAGGGTGACAGCTTGAGGCTCTGTCTCAAAAAAAAAAAAAAATTAGAACATCAATCCAGAAGTCCAGTATGTGACCAATAGGAGTTCCAATATGAACAGAGTACACAAGGGAAAAAAATCATTAAAGAAATAATACAATTAACATTCCTAGAATTAAAGGTCACACACCTAGAGACTGAAATGACTTACCAAATATCCAGCACAATTATTATAAAATTTCAGAATTTGGCCAGGCACAGTGGCTCATGCTATAATCCTTGCACTCTGAGAGGCCAAGGCGGGTGGATTGCTTGAGCTCAATAGTTCAAGACCAGCCTGAGCAAAAGCAAAACTAAAAATAATAGAAAAACTGAGGCAAGAGGATTGCTTTAGCCAAGGAGTTGGAAGTTGCTACGAGCTATGATGCCATGGCATTCTACCCAGGGTGACAGCTTGAGACAATGTCTCAAAAAAAAAAAATTTTTTTTTCAATATAAATAATTCCATAAGCTTTCAAAAAAATGTAAAAAAAAAAAAAAACCAAGTGTAGGGCAGCACCTGTGACTCATCAAGTAGAGCACTGGCCCCATATACCAAAGGTGGAGGGTTCAAACCCAGCCTCAGCCAAACTGTAAACCAGAAAAATAGCCGGGTGTTGTGGCGGGCACCTGTGGTCCCAACTTACTCCGGAGGCTGAGGCAGGAGAATCGCCTAGGCCCAGGAGTGGGAGGCTGCTGTAAGCTGTGCGATGCCATGGCACTCTACCGAGGGTGATAAAGTGGGACTCTGTCTCTACCAAAAAAAAAAAACAAGTGTCATATGAAACAGGAATCAAGGCTCGGTGCCTGTGGCTCAACGGGCTAAGGTGCCAGCCACGTACACCTGAGCTAAGGGGTTTGAATCCAGCCTGGGCCCGCCAAACAACAATGACAGCTGCAAACAAAAAATGGCCCGGCGTTGTGGTGGGCGCCTGTAGTCACAGCTACTTGGGAGGTGGAGGCAGGAGACTCGTTTGAGCCCAGGAATTGGAGGTTGCTGTGAGCTGTGATGCAACAGCACTCTACCCAGGGTGACAGCTTGAGGCTCTGTCTCAAAAAAAAACAAGAATCAAAACATTTGATTTCTCAACAGTAACACTGGATACTAAAAGTTAGTGGGAAATGCTATAAAAGTTCTAGCAGAAAACTATCTTCCACCTAGATATTTGTATTCATTCCAAGACATAAAATATTTCTGTTGTGCACCTTTCTTAGTAAGCTGCAGCAAAAGAAGGAATAATGCAAGAAAAAGGAAAACACAGGATGCTGGAAATGAGACCCAACACAGAAGAGAAGCAAAAAGAAGTCAAGGCAATGAGTGTACCAGGCCTAAAAAATAACCAGTGCAGATTGGAGCAGGAGGTAAAAGAGTGCTGGAAAGAACATGTCCAGAATTAAGAAATCAAATCGATAGATTATGAGAGGGTGTTTGAGCATTTACAAAAACATTAACAGATGTGTGACATCGGATGGATCATTTAAGGGAAGAAAATTAGAGATAAGTATGTAGAAAATGAAGGAAATGAAAACATAAGTCAATGATTAACTCCAGGTACATGTGGGCAGGGGCAGAAGGTATTTACTCATGAGTGAACAAAATTTACGTGGTCATTATAATGTAAAATTGACTCCTGATTTAACCAAATTGTGATTCAACTAAAGTGGGAGGATAAGGGAAGAAAAAAAGTAGGAGAGAGAGGCTATGAAACAGGTTTTCACCCACAGCTTACTTCCGTAAGAGGAAGTCACCAGATAATGTGGAAGACTGATAAATCAAGAAAATATAATTTAGAAATATGGAAATGGATAGCAGAAGAATTATCTAACAGAACTGAAGGCTGCATCTGGTGACTGGATTAGGGGTGGGAGAGGGATGAGGCAGGATACTGCTGGTCAGCATTATTGGCCACTTTAGTACATGTTTTTCAAATGCATGCATGCAAATACTATTTAAATTAAAAATTTTTAAACTAGGCTCGGCGCCTGTGGCTCAACGGGCTAAGGCGCCAGCCACATACACCTGAGCTGGCGGGCTCGAATCCAGCCCAGGCCAGCCAAACAACAATGACAACAACAAAAATGGCCGGGCATTGTGGTGGGCGCCTGTGCTCCCAGCTACTTGGGAGGTGGAGGCAAGAGACTCGCTTGAGCCCAGGAGTTGGAGGTTGCTGTGAGCTGTGATGTCACATCACTCTACCCAGGGTGACAGCTTGAGGCTCTGTCTCAAAAAAAAAAAATTTTTAAACTAGACAGGCATTGTGCCCGTAATCTCAGCTACTTAGGAGGCTGAGCAAGAGGATCACTTGAGCTTAGGAGTTTGAGGTTGCTGTGAGCTATTACACTATAGCACTCTACCCAGGACAATACAGTGAGACTCTTATCTCAAAAAAAAAAAAAAAGGCTCGGTGCCTATGGCTCAACGGGCTAAGGCGCCAGCCACGTACACCTGAGCTGGCAGGTTCGAATCCAGCCCGGCCCGCCAAACAATGATGGCTCTAACCAAAAAAAATGGCCAGGCATTGTGGCAGGCGCCTGTAGTCCCAGCTTCTTGGGAGGCGGAGGCAGGAGACTGGCTTAAGGCCAGGATTTGGACCTTGCTGTGAGCTGTGATGCCACACCACTCTACCCAGAGTGACAGCTTGAGGCTCTGTCTCAAAAAATAAAAATATGGCTCGGTGCCTGTGGCTCAACGGGCTAAGGCACCAGCCACGTACACCTGAGTTGGCGAGTTCAAATCCAGCCTGGGCCTGCCAAACAACAATGACAGCTGCAACAAAAAAATGGTGTGCCTATAGTCCCACCTACTTGGGAGGCGGAGGTAAGAGACTTGCTTGAGCCCAGGAATTGGAGATTGCTGTGAGCTGTGATGCTACAGCACTCTATCCAGGGTGACAGCTTGAAGCTCTGTCTCAAAAAAAAAAAAAAATAATAATAATAAAAGGATTAATTAGGGAAAGTTCCTATACTTTAATTCTTAATCATACTGAAATTTTATTCAATTAACACTTATTAAACTCAAAACACAGACATATATTCCTTGTCCTTGAACATCCAACAGAAAGCCAAGAGGTGTAAGTCTGCTGGAAGTTATATAAAAATTAAAAGATGCCAGGAAAATCACCTACTCTTATGAGTACACCACAAGAATGACATAACAATACAACCACTTAGCCTTCAAAGGCTCAGAGCTGTGGAAGACTTGAGAGATTCCTAGCAGTGGGGTGCATCTGAATCCATGTCCCTTCTGCCTTGGTGTCTTCTATGCCACACAGTCCCCAAACTAATTTCAACCTCAAAGCTGGGGCATCTGATCTCAGAAACCAATCCTCCTGCTATAGAACTTAAGAATTTAAGAAACACATAAGTCTGTAATCCTAGCACTCTGGGAGGCCAAGGCAGGAGGATTCCTTGAGCTCAGGAATTCAAGACTAACCTGACCAACAGCAAGACCCCATTTCTACCAAAAATAGAAAAATTAGCCAGGCATTCTGATGAATGCCTGTAGTCCAGTTACTTAGGAGGCTGAGGCAGGATTGCACTGAGCCTAGGAGTTTGAGGTTGCTGTGAGCTAAGCTGACGCCACAGCAATCAGCCTAGGCAATAGAGTGAGACTGTCTCAAACAAAACAAAAAAAGAAACACATGATTCCCTTAGGTTCTGGCCAAAATAAATCACTATAGTGGAACGGAGTGAATTTCCAGTGGATTATTGGGTAGACCAGAAAGAGAACAGGAAAGAGCAGTAACTAGCCACCATATGATTATCTGCAAGAGCAAAATGTTGACTTCTTTTTGGAAGTTAGATTTCAGGGACATTATCTCTGAACACAGAAGAAATGTTGCTGTGGTGCTCTCCCAAATAATATTGAAAAGAAAGGACTCTAATTGTAAGCAACTTCTAATAGCTATCACATAAAAATGTGAGTTTTTAAGGCCCCAGAAAGTACACAAACAGTAAAACCCTGATGGACAAGAGGTGGCAGCACAGCAGAGGAAGGGTTGGAAAGAAATAAAACAGAACAAAAAATGGCATTCTTATTTTTCTAAAATATTACAGCTAGATGGGGGCCTTTGAGATCATAAGGTCTAGTACCAAATTTTGATCATTTGCATACCACTTAACTATTAATTTCTTAACTTTTACTTCACAATTACTTAACATTGTTCTTTAAATACATGATTCCTGCAAATCAAGGTCTTAATATGTTGTTTTATTTTTCTAATACACTCCAAAAATATTAAAATTAAAAATGTTTGTTTGCATATCACACTTTGAGAACAGTCTTTTTACAAACCCACTGGCATAACCTTAACAGCTTATGAGACAGTCTTCTCCAGATCTTTGCAAATGTGCCTATGAAGTTCAAATAAACTTACCATGTTAAGTGTTTTAAAATCCTTACTTTTCACAACCAAATTTTACTAAAGGGAGGAATGTTTTAAGAGACAAAAAACAAAGTGTTTTATTCCCAAGGTGTTTTACATGCTAAATGAGGAAAAAAAGAATTATAAACTTAGTTGTGTATCATGTCTTTACTAAGAAGGATAACAAAACTGAGCTAATCTTGAAAGGGTAGATACAGTGAAAGCAATGGTAACTAACCCTAATCTTGGGAGGTGGCAGAAATATTGCAAACGGCAAGGAATTCACTCCAGATGATGAAATGCTGTGTATTTTCTTTCTTTAGATTTTTTGTGTCTTTTAAATTTTCTATAGTAAATGTTTGTTACTGTTGTAATAAAAAAAAAAAACATGTATTTTAAATCTAGATTTTGGAGTCATTTCAACCAAGATTTCTTGCATAGGCCCAGCGCCTGTGGCTCAACGGGCTAAGGCGCCAGCCACGTACACCTGAGCTGGCGGGTTCGAATCCAGCCCTGGCCCGCCAAACAATGAAGGCTGCAACCAAAAAAAAAAAAAATGGTCGGGCGTTGTGGCGGGCACCTGTAGTGCTAGCTACTTGGGAGGCTGAAGCAGAAAAGATTTCCTGTGTAAAGCTATTTGTGAACTCAAGTAAATTACTTAACCTATCTGAGCCTTGACTTTTGAATTGATAAACTGAAAGAGAATGAAATTCTCACAGAGTAGTGAGGATCACATGAAAAGCCCCCATTGCAGTAAGTGGCACACAGCAGTACCTGAAATCAAGAAATGTTAATTTTCACCTTTTTCCTACATGACACATGAATTTTTCCTAAAGAAAACTGGGGAGGCCATAACAGACCCTTCCAGTGATTCCACATACAAAGTTAAATCTTGTTACCTTGACTGAAGCTGATCCTTTCCAGTTCAAGTATTGCTCTAGTTCTGTGCCCTTTGCCCGGGCCCTGGAAGAATCAAATACTTTCCTCTTGGAACCTTGTATCCTGCTGCAGACATTGGAGTGTCTCTCCAGCCTGAGCAAGAGAAACTTGCGTCCACAGTGGCTGCATTTGCCCAGTTCTGGTGCTTCAGAGGAGCTGCTGGAACCTGAGGAATCTGGTGCCTTGGGTAGGCTAGAACTCCTAATGTATCCCTGCAAAGCACTGCCTGGTGTTTCTGAAGGCTGAGAATACTCGGTTGATGGTTCTGAGATTTGGTCTTGGAGTTTGTTATTGCTTGCCATCAGCTTCTCCTTTTTGAGATTCTGGATTCCATAATCATAGAACTGGAAAAGACTAGAATTTTCTTGAGATTGTTGCCAAGTTTCATCCTCTCTCTGGTCTCTACTGAACACCTCCTTAGACTCAAATTCTGGGGAGAAGATAGGTTTGTACATGGTGTCGCTGTTACTACCTTTAATGCTCCCACTGAGGAGTATCATTCTCTGTAGCTCTCTGTTTTCATTTCTCTTCTGTATCCTTCGGACTTCCTCTTCTGTCCTCTTCAGCTTTTCCCTCAGGAGAATCTCCTTTCTTCGGATTTCCTCTTCTAAGCTCTCCCCTGCGGCTTCTAGTTTTTGGATCTGCATCCACTTGGTCCTGTCAAAGTTTGCCATGGCCCTCTCCCCCTGCATGGCAGCAAGAACAGTACCAACCGCAGATGAATTTTGCTGGTTCCTCAAACCAAAGTTGCTGTATGAAAACTCTCTTGGCTCAAGGGACCTTGGGTTGTTGACATTCTGGTCCCCAGCACTGCCACCCTCACCTATAATGCGAGACTTCTGGTGGACCACAGGTTTCAGTGGGTAGGCTCGGTCTACCCCAACTCGTTTCCTTGTAAAGGGGATAAAATCCTGGTTATTTGCTTTGGGATTCTGGGATTGAGAGACCGATGAGTAAAACAAACCTTTCTCTTCTTGGCCCTGGGGATTGCTTCCTGAATGCTGGTGGCTGACTTCTGCACAGTGGGGATGGGAATAGCTCCGGGGTTTAGTGCAGGCGTTCCATTTTGGGTGAGTGTAGACATTATCCAACATCAGCTTTTTATTGCTGTAAAACTTCTGCTGGAAATTGTTCCTTGGGTGCCCCATTGACGACTGCTGGGAAGAGTCACCTTGTTCATAAGGGTCTTGCTTTGCTGAGTGGAGCCCTGGAGTTTCTGATTTATTATGTGGGAGCATACCACCCACAGGCAGATGTGGTGCCAACTGGAGACCAGCCATTCAAGGCCTAGACTGAAGCCTAGGGGAGATTTAAACCAGATACACATGAAGAGTTTGTCTGAGGTTCACTCTAAGCTGTTGAAGTAAACTGCTTCTACATTTGCCCTGCCTGCATTTCCCTTAAACTTTTCCATGGACGGTGGTGCTGGATCTGCTTTTGTTCAATAAGCATTTGGTGAGTGACTATTAATTATGTGCCAGATATTGCGTTAAGCCCTCAGAGAAAAATGAAGGTAACAGAAGTGTTCCTGCCACCTAGCTTTCCACCAGCATCAGCCTCTACCACACATAGTATACTCTGTAGTAAGTTTAAGAACATTAGATTGAGTGTCAGTTTTTAGGCCTGTGACACAGGAAAAGCAACTTCCCCTTGCTGGCCCAGGTTTCTGTAAACTGTAAACTGAAGGGTTCCCTGAGTCCAGCCCCACCAGTTTTATAGGTGAGAAAGATGCGGCCCAGAAGTAGCAGACTGGCACAAACAGCTCTCAAGGCTTACCCTCCTGCTGGAACTGCGCTTGACTCCGCTCACAGCCTGGAGCAGGTGCCTGGCTGGCAAACCCTCATCGGAGGAGGCCCGGTGGCGCAGAGACTGACAGTCTGTAACCTGGGGGGGTGCGGTGGGGGCATCTACCTAGCCACGGCCGGTTTTTGGATCCGGAACGCAGAAGTCACGTTCTGTCCAGGAGGGTCAACCGGGGCGTCCCCACCGAGGACTCCACCTTTCGGGACAAGCTCTCGCTCTCCTGCCACCCCTCAGGAGGTCGGGGTGTTGACCTCACGTCTTCCCGCCCTTCAGCGTACCTGAGACTCTTGGGAGACCGCTCCTGCTTAGGAGAAATCCCAGGACCTAGTTTCCCAGACCGAAGCCCCCCGCAACCGACGGCCGCGCAGGCGCGCTGCACGGGACTCTGTTACTCTTGTTGCCTGGAGACCGCTTAACCCGGTGCTCCGAGCGCGGCCTCTTCCCGCGAACCCAGCCTGGAGGCTTGGGAGGCACGCGCAGGCGCAGTCCGCACGCGATGCGGGCGGCCGGGGCAGGGGGTGTGGTCGGCCTGAGTGTCACTTGACCTGGTGTCTCTCCAACTCTAGCGCGGTCCAGCCTTGCCCTTGGGGAACAAGGGCGGGGCAGAGAGGTTTTTCTGGTGCTCCATCAAAGAAGGACTTAAATTTTTCCGAAACGATGCACCCTAGGCGTGCCCTTCTCTGGCAAAGGGCGGAGCCCCTAGATATGCCCCTGGGTGGTTCTGCAGCAAGATTCCAGTGTCCGCCGGCTTAGCGGGCGTGGGCCTGCAGATGGCCTTTCTTAGCACGCTCGCCTGCTCTGTCCGGGCCCAGGTATGGCTACATGCTCTCCGTGCTTTTCCCCGCCAGTACTTTAGAACTTGCTGTCAGGGCTTTTTTGCTATGCAGTAACTTTCTGGAATGGTTGTTGTGGCCAATTTAATTATTTTGATATCATAATGTTTTACTCTCACGTGGTAAATCTGGTGGTCTCTACTTAGGACCCAGGAATGACTCAGCCAAAACTAATGACGGCAAATTAACAACCAGATCAAAAATAATCAGTATAACTTGGCTTCAATACCAAATGATGCTCTATCTTGCTACCATCATCGAAAGAGTTTATTTCTTCTTCACGCTTCAGGTCCTTTGGGTGAGCCGTTAGGAACAGCCAGTACACTTTTTGCTCCTGTAACTACTCAAAGGATTCTTGCACATGGAAAATAATGTAGACAGCAGTTAAAAGAAGTTCCTTGGTGGGCAATCCTATTTTTTATTAATTGTTTTCATCCCTCATCGACGATTCCTCCTCCATATATGCAGATATTTCCCAGAGGGTCCCAGTTACCTCAACCTCTGGCCTGCCTCTCCCAGCTTCTCTCCAGTCGAACAGAATTTCCCAGCCTCCCTCTCACCTGACTTCTTTCCCTCTCATCTATAAGGAAGATCTTTCTTTCTATAAGTTCTTTTTCTTTTTTCTTTTTCTTCTCTTTTTTCTTTCTTTCTTTTTTTTTTTTTTTTTGAGACAGTCTCGCTATGTCACTCTCAGTAGAGTGCTGTGGCGTCACAGCTCACAGCAACCTCCAACTCTTGGGCTTAAATAATTCTCTTGTCTCAGCGTCCCAAGGAGCTGGGACTACAGGTACCCGCCACAACACCCAGCTATTTTTTGTTGGAGTTGCTGTTATTTAGCAGGCCTGAGCCAGCTCCAACCTGCCAGCTTCAGTGTATGTGGCCAGTGTCCCAGTCACTGAGCTACGTGTGTCAAGCCATTCCTTTTTGATAGCCTCTAGGAACTGATTCCATCGTTTTACCCCTGCATCTTGTTGACTTCAAGTTGTGCCTTTTCATAAACTCCTTCTCTTTGATATTAAAATATGCTTAACTTTTCCTTTCAAAACAAACCTTACTTCACTTGACCTGACGCCTCTTACGTTATGATCCTGTTCATTTCTCCTCTTCTCTACAAGATTTCTTTTTTTCAGGTTTTAAAAAATTTTTCAATTACTATGGGTACATAATAGTTGTATGTCTCTATACAACTATTTGTTATACATCTCTAAACAACTATTTGTGGTACCTTTATAGAGTACCTCTTATGTCCCCTATAAAGCATACAGTGCAGGGTGGCACCTGTGGCTCATCGAGTCCCATATACCAAAGGTGGTGGGTTCAAACCCAGCCTCAGCGGAACTGCAAAACAGAAAAATAGCCGGGCGTTGTGGGGGGCACCTGTAGTCGCAGCTACTCCAGAGGTTAAGGCAAGAGAATCGCCTAAGCCCAGGAGTTGGAGGTTGCTGTGAGCTGTGTGATGCCTCGGCACTCTACCAAGGGCGATAAAGTGTGACTCTGTCTCTACAAAAAAAAAAAAAAAAAGCATACAGTGCAAATTAATCAGGATAATCGGGTTATCCATCACTTCAGGTATTTAATATTTCTTTGTGTTAGGAACATTCCAATTTTACTCTTTTAGTTTTTTTTTTTTTTTTTTTTGAGACAGAGCCTCAAGCTGTCACCCTGAATAGAGTGCTGTGGCATTACAGCTCACAGCAACCTTCAATTCCTGGGCTCAAGCGAGTCTCTTGCCTCCACTTCCCAAGTAGCTGGGACTGCAGGCGCCCGCCACAACGCCCGGCCATTTTTTGGTGACAGCCGTCATTGTTGTTTGGCCGGCCCAGGCTGGATTCGAACCTGCCAGCTCAGGTGTACATGGCTGGTGCCTTAGCCCATTGAGCCACAGGCACCAAGCCTTATTTTATTTTATTTATTTATTTTTTTTGAGACAGAGTCTCACTATGTCACTCTGGGTAGAATGCCATGGCGTCACAGCTCACAGCAACCTCAAACTCTTGGGCTTAAGTGATTCTGTTGCCTCAGCCTCCCAAGTAGTTGGGACTACAGGTGCCCACCACAATGCCTGGCTATCTTTTGTTGCAGTTCTCATTGTTCAGCCAACCTGGGCCGGGTTTGAACCCACCAGCCTCAGTGTATGTGGCTGACGCCTTAACCACTGTGCTATGGGTGCCAAGCCATCTCTAACTATATTTTTGTACCCATTGACCATTCCCACTTTATCCCCCCTCCTCTCAACCTTTCTTTTCGCTGGTAACTGTCAATTCTACTCTCTAGCCCCATGAGACCTTTTTTTTGGCCAGGGCTGGGTTTGAACCCGCCACCTCCAACATATGGGTCCAGTGCCCTACTTCTTTGAGCCAGAGGCACCGCCCGAGATCATTTGTTTTTAATATTTAGTTTCCACGTATGAGTGAGAATATGTGAGATTTGTCCTTCCGTGCTTGGCTTATTTCACTTAACCTAATATTCTCCAGGTCCATCCATGTTGTTGCACATGGCAGGATTTCATTCTTTTTTGGCTATATAATATTCCATTATATCTGTGTACAATGTCTTTATCCATTCATCCATTGATAGACATGTAAGTTGATTCCATATCTTGGCTGCAGTAAACAAAGGAGACCAGATATCTTTTCGATATACTGATTTTCTCTTCTCTGGCTATATACCCAACATTGGAATTGCTAAGTCATATGGTGGTTCTACTTTTAGTTTTTTTTTTTTTTTGTGGAGACAGAGTCTCACTTGATCGCCCTTGGTAGAGTGCCGTGGCGTCACACTGCTCACAGCAACCTCCAACTCCTGGGCTTAGGTGATTCTCTTGCCTCAGCCTCCCGAGTAGCTGGGACTACAGATGCCCGCCACAATGCCCGGCTATTTTTCTGTTTTGC